>APFE030654152.1:37011-49222 GCA_000404065.3 Pinus taeda
TTTTGTCTTTTTTATGTATATTTTTATATGAGTTTCTTGAAGTAGTCGACATTTAAAAAAATAAAAATAAAAGAACTTAAAAATATGTTAAGTAATCATAATTAAAAAAAATGTACATAATAAATTTTAAAGTGTGAAAAATAAGTCCTCTAAAAAAAAAAGGTATGTTGTATAACACGTTGCATCAACACGTTTTTAAATCAGCATAAAAATCACTAACATTGAAAGACAAATATTTATATTTGATACATAAGAATATTTAAATTGTAAAAAATATGCTCCAAAAAATAAATATTGTATTTTGTATCACCACTTTTCAAAATCGGGTCATGTTTTTACTACCTCCATGAAACGGGTAATCGTATCGGTCATTTAAAGTGCCAAAAACTATGTTCTAAAAAAAATATATGTGTTCTGCATCGCCCCTTTTCAAAATCGGGTCAATTTTTTGATATCTCTACGAAATGGGTAGCAGTATCAGTTCCCGTTTCAAAGTTTACATTGTTCAAATTTCAAGAAATTTGGAGCACATTTTGAAATTTTGAAATTTTTTGTGCAAAAAATAGGTATTTTCTCTAAATTCTAGCACTCCAATCGAGAAAAATTTTGCATTTTTGGATTCAGCATCGAAAAATACATCTACTGGTGTCCGGGCTAGAAATTTTGATAAGTTTTGGGTCTCCTAAAGGTCAAAAAAACACCCAAAAATGGCCTTTCTGCCACTTTTTGGACACACAGAAAGAAGTCTTGGGAGAATAAATATTTGGAGGGGCAAATGAGCTTCAAATTCAGAAATTCTAGCGGGGTTAGAAAGTAGACAGGCCAAGCTTTCCAACAAGCCAACCTGGGCACATTTTGGACACCTACAAGTGCCCCAAAATAGGCCCAAAAGTAGCGCGATGCACAGAGAAAAGTGCGCAACACACAAAAGAAATTTTGCCTAGTTTGCTCCTGTTTCGCGAAATTTCGGTTCGTGACTTCTCCAAGTGGGCCTGGTCATCTACACTTTTGTTTTTTGGCACCAAAAGCGGCATTTAAAGAGTTTTCTCTCTAGATGGGCATCTATCCAAGTGGAAAAGGAATGCAAAGTGTCCCCCAGCCAAATGTCATGCTTGAGAGCGCTGCACCTGTAGCTGATGGTTGGCTCTCCATCTTCATTTTGAAATGATTTGAGTAACTTCCCAACCCCTGGGTGTTCTATCTCTTCCTCACACATTCTCTATATTGTATGCAAGTTATTTGCAAAAGGGGGGGTTGGCTTGTAACTTCTGGGAGACTCTGGGAAAGAAACTTTGTTTCTGCATTTTTACAGAGAATTAATGAAAGGCAATAGCTCTGTTTCATGAGATTCCTGTGGTTGTGAATATAGAAAATGTTTCTCTTATGTTTCATATGTATCTTGTTATCTTTTGTATTCCATTTCGCATTTATTTCTGGTGAAATTTTTCAAGTGAGATCAGGTAGAATTCAATTCTATTGCTCTACCTGTGGGAAAATTTCATATACAGTGTTCATTCTTTTGTTGAAAAGGATTCATGTCGCCCATGCCCTTTTCACCTTCTTAATCAATCTCTCCATCCCCTTGTTATGTTCCATTGTTTCATTTCGTATTCATTTATGGTGAAATTTTTGGAGTGAGATCAGATAGAATTCAATTCTATTGCTCTACCTGTTGGAAAATTTCATATACAATGTTCATTCTTCTTTTGAAAAGGATTGATGTCGCCCATGCTCTTTTCACCTTCTTAATCAATCTTTCCTTTCTGCCATATTTTGAAATTAAATTGCTATGCTTTCAGCCTACGTTGCCTCATGAAATAATCTGTGCCTTCATGTTAAGTTCTCCGTTCATTGAAGTCCAGTGGTCCCATAACATCCCAGAAACACAGTCATTCACAAAATCACTCATTATTTTCATTTCCACTTAGTAGCCTAAGATAAATAGTTTGTTTGAAAGTCATCTCAGTCCTTCTCATTCATCTATTCACTGAGTGTGACTTGGAGAGAGCCCTCCCCTGTTCTGGTAGGGCTAGCTACCAGACTGAGCGTGGTTTGTGGTTACCCTGAATTTTTCCTTCTTTCAGCCTGAGGTGGATTTAGATGCTAACAATTTCGAGAACAAGAAAGAAGTGTGAAATACTAAGGAAATAAGGAGAAACCCTAAATCAAAGAAAGAGGAACCTTAGTGAAGGATTTGAAGACATTTTTTCTCTATGTTCTACAATGCGTGCTTGTTTTTGGGTTGTTGTAGGAGGATCAAAGTTGCAGGTCTGTAGTAGGGCCAAAATTCTAAAGTAAGCGGGTCGAAATCTAAATTTTTATACGATTGAAGCAGTTTTATTAGATTTGACTATTGAAGTTTGACTAATTATCTTTGGAGGATCACTTGGAGGATTCGATGAGGTATTTTTGTCTAGTCCATGGTCTTGGTTATCTCATTTGATTTGATTCTAAAAGAAGAGAAGAGAATTCTTTTGGTTTTCTCCTACAAGAAGGGTTTTAGCCCTGACATAGAGCCTATATCTGGTGTGTTTGTTGATATTCATGTTTTTGGTAGCTACTTGGTGATAAGAAGATAAAATAAGATATAAAATAAGTTAATAATAATTCAAATATAATCACAAGTAACTATCATGATAAGAAAATATTTCTACCTTTATGATTTTCTAACACAAACCATGACATTTATCTGTAGTTATGTTATCTTTTAGTGGATAAACTAGCCAAATAGGGTTATCCATCTTGAAAAAATGGGGGGTTTTTCCTTTTTCTATTACTTCATGTCCCTTCATGGACCATAATTAATTTTAATTGTTTCTTGGAAGTTAGGAATCTAACCTCTCAAGGGATGGCTCATCTTGCATTTTCAAGAATAATAGTAAGAAAACCACTTTCATTATATTGACAAAAATACATATGTACATTCTGATAAAGAATGTTCACTTTTTGGATTTTTGGTCACACGTCATCATAAAATTCATTTTTAAATGGATTTACCACTTTTCCTTGACATTTCTTTCAATCTGCATTCTAGAAAACGAAATAAAAATCAAAGTGGCAATTCGATTTCCACTATATTAAAAATCTCTTCAAAGCATTTTAAATTTCCGACTCATGATTCCTTGAATTGTTTCAGGCCTTACTACCTAAGCATCCTCATGGTTTTGTTCTTCACTCAATGTGTCCCTAGAAATCCAACAATTCTCAGGAATCATGACTAACATTTCATGTCTCAAAGGTGGTTTTCATTCAAATTTTCACATACTAAGCAATGTGCATTTTAGAAAAAAACCATTATATCTTCTATACATAAATATTTCATGTCATGTTTCGATAATGGTAAACATTATAACTTCACATTTTCAATTGTAAATTGCATTGGAACATTTTACCTTTCAATGACTCTTATGCTTCGTGTTTCTAGAATCTTAGTGATGTCACTATGTTGTCATTAATCTTGTAACAACCCCCTCCCACATTTACCTAGGTTCACCAGTCCACTAGGATAAACATGTGGAGAAGAGTTATTATGATATTATCACACATCCTTGATATGCATCCTTGATGCAACTAATAAAGTGAGGCTGACAAATAGATCTTAACAATCACAAGGATACATCCTACAAAGTTTATAGGATACTCAGAGGCAGTACGACCACTCCCAGTACCCAAACCCTTAGTTAAATTTATTTTTAACCCACCTAGACTCTCATTTACATGCATGACAAGGCCTCCATGTGACTGTAGGACTCTAGTTCCATGCATGAGCCTGCAAGCCAATAACTATAGCCTCATATCCTCATTCATGTGCCTGCAACCCTGTATTTTGTGCCACTTTTTTTGGGCTAGGAACCAAACCTCTAGCCAGAACTTGATAGAAATTTCTATAATGGTAAAATACAATGTAAAATATTTTGAATCAAAACTTGATCAATGAGTTGGCCTAATAGAGCCTGACCATGACAAACATGTCATAAAACACATTGTGAAGATGTATTCAATAGGCTATAATTACATATCTGAACATAAGGATCACATACTTGTCTGAGAATCATCAAGAAGGTATAATTCCCTCTCATAGTAGCTACAATAACATCTATTAGCTAATTCATTCAATAACCAATCATATATCAATCAAACATGCTAGGATCTATCATGAAACCGTGCTTAAAACCAATATATAACCAACACATTAAAAATGATAAAACAACCATTAAAACCATGAATTAATAAATATCAAAAGCTAAAGTGACAAAGCTATGAAATAATCCTCAAAATCTTTTTTTATCATTGAGGCCTCTAATTTCTTCATTTTCCTCTAATTTCCTTCAAATTTCCTCTTATGCATGTGACCTTTCACCTTCCTTTTCTCCTATTTTCCATTATTTTCATAAATAAATGCCAATTAATATCTCTTTTCCTTTTCAAATTCCTTTTGTATTGCCTTTTCCAATTTCCTATATCCAAAATAAACCAAATGAACACCCACTAGGATGTTTTCCTCAACATTCAACTTGGAATATGTGTCCTAGGACCTTGGTCTTATCTTTTCCTTTATTAACGTTATTACATCGATTTTTAACCCAGGGCTGTTGCAGACCCCTCTCCCTTAGGGGAACACTGTCCTTGTGTTTAATGACACCTACAACAAGAAAAAACATTGAAAATCAAAACATACCATCCATGGAGCTGTATAACTTAGCTCAATGTAGTATTTACAATGATCAACTTGCTAAAAAGAAAAACCAACATGACAAACATGAAAACATAACAACCATAACGCTTATTGGTGCTTTATAACACAACTCATTGTAGTGTTTAAACCAATATACATATATACATATACCAAAACTTCTTTTCCTCAACCGACAAATAATTAAGGGTGCATAGCCCACATTTGATCAACCATCTCCCACATAGCTTCATCGGGCCTAAATTGCTTCCACTACACTTTAACTTGCTCGATTTCTTGACTCTAGAACATGAGCATCTTTTTTTGAAAAATGCACTAAGGTTCCAACTGAAATCATTCTTCTAGTTCCACCTACAATATATACCAATAAATTACATAACGAACATCTTTCACTTATCTTTTAAGCAATGAAACTTGGAAAACATCGTGAACTTTCATTATTGGAGGCAGTGCAAGTTTGAAGGACATTGGTCCAATCCTCTCATGGATCTCAAAAGGTCCACGAGACTGAGGTGCCAACTTGGCACATGACGTAATCCTCAAGGAGCTCTTCTTGGGCTTGATGCACAAGTATGCATGTTCCCCAACCTAAAACTCCTTAAGTGCCCTATTTGTCTTTCTTTCCTTAGATTATTCTTGATAACCTACATTTCTTGTTCCATACCTTCCAACATGTCTATTCCTATTAATACCCTATTCATTGGATTACTCCAACTGATGGGAGTATTACAGCTCCACCCATAAAGTGCCTCAAACGGACTCATCCTTGATGACTCCTGATATCCATTATTGTAAGAAAACTCAACCAGTGAAAGATACTCTTCCCACTTCTGCTACTAATGCATAGCATATCCCTCAACATGTCCTCTAGAATCTTATTGACCTTCTTTGTCTGTCCATATCTCTACCGATGATAAGTTGTAATCAAGGCCAACTTTGTACCCAAACCTTTAAATAACACTTTCTAGAACCTAAAAGTGCACTTGGCATATTTTTGATATACAATCTTATTTGGAACACCATTCAACCTCATTATATCCCTAATGAATACTTGTGCTAACTCACTAGACTAATTTTTAGATTTTACTGGAATGAAATGTGCTACCTTTGACAACCTGTCCACCACAACCATAATAGAATCATGTTGTCTAGATGTCCTTGGTGAAACTCTAATGAAATCCATTGAAATGACCTCCCATTTCCACTATGGAATTGTAATTAGTTGTATTACAGCACCTGAATTCTTAGATTCTCCTTTTACTTGTTGACAATCCAATCACCTAACCACAAACTCTGCCACTTCCTTCTTCAAATTCAAACAAGAGTATAGCTTCTTCACAGCTATCCATGGCTTTTCTATCTCGAGTGACTTGAATAAGATTTAACATGGAATTCACTCAAGATAAGCTATTTGAGCTCATTTTTGTCTGACACATAGATTTTGTCTCAAATCTTGATCAAATCATTTATTGTAAGATGATAATCCACATCTTGTTCACATGTGCCCTGGTGTAAATTTTGCCTAATATCCCTGTACCTATCATCCTATTGTCCTAGTTGTAAGATTCAATCCTATATATATGTCCCATAATAACTCATAGATGCTATATTACTTACCTGTATCCATCTACTAAGAGAAACTACAACCACATTTTCCTTTATTTTAATATACCTGGTCTCAAAGTCAAAATCACTAATCATTTCCAACCATCTAGCCTTCCTACCATTCAGATTTGGTTGATCAAATAAGTACCTTAATCTACTATGATCACTCATCAAGATGAATCACCTACCAAGAAGATAGTGCCTCCACATATTCAATGCATGGATGATCACTGTCAACTCAAGATCATGTGTCACATAGTTCTACTCGTGCTCATTCAATTTCCTCGATCCATATAAAACTACCTTTCCTTCCTTTATTAGGACTCCACCAAGTCCTCTCTTATAAGCATTATCGAGCCTCCATTTTGTCTAGATTTTCATACTTTTTACTGAATAATTTTATGCCTGTACTAAGTGTCTATCATCATTATTATTATTTTTATGCAATATTAAGTTATTATTTAGAGGATTTTAGAGCTAACAATTGTTCATCTATGAAATATTCTTGTTTTGTTAATTTTAAGAGTATTTAATGTGAAAATGTCAATAATGTTAGGCTCTTTTGTGACAGGTTCTAGTAGTTTTTTCACCAACAATTCCTACACCAACAGTTCCTGTACCAGCAGTTCCTGCATCAATAGTTCCTATACCAACAATTCTTGTACCGACAGTTCTTGTACCACTAGTGCAAAACAATGTTCTCACCTCCATGATTTTCATACTTCAGGTTGACTTGATGGAAAATGAGCATATGGGTTTTGAGGAGAAGGTGCTTGACATGCTAATGTGTTCCCTTGATCACACCCAGATCTTCCAAATAATGCATGGGGCTAAGGTCCAAGAATACAGTCAAACTATTTCTAGAATCCAAGTGTTGTTAACATCGTATTCTCCCTATGACTGTTATGGTGAATAATTCATGACTCAACACTGGTTGTTGAAACCACAGATAAAATCAAATCTCTTTATTTTGGCTCGGAATTCTTGCATAATTCTAAATTTATATGGGTTGATAAATTTTGATCTGAATAACTGGGAGGCATTGTTTTTTGGTAAACTTTAGATCAATTTGAATCCACTCAACAATTGAGTCTCCTTACTTTTGGTTCAAGATTAGTTTGTGATTCTAATATTATATGTGTTATGTAACTGTGGATCCAAATCACCAAGAGGAAGCATTGTTATAAATATGAAGACTGTATATTGTAGGGAAAGACGTCATTATATTTGATAAATCCCATTTTTTGCAGAAGAGGAGGATCAGTTTTGTTGTGTAGGGAAGGAGGAGTTGCACGCCTAGTGGGATGATCCCTGTAGGGGACCACTAGAGCCCAGTGTTGCTTTTTTAGTGATGATGTAACAATATTCCTCATAAATTTAAATTGGAATTTGATCCTGTGTTTTTGTTTCTTCTAAATGTTCTAAGATTTTGAATTAATTGTTGCAAGGGAAATGAGCTGGGTGGTTGGGCCCACCATCTAGTTTGTTGCCCCAAACTTCTTAGGGTTTCTTTTGCTGCATTTTATTTTCTACATAGTGTATGAGTGTGATTTCATATTTCTTCGCAATTTTATTTCACAGTTCTTCTTCATGATTTGATCATCTAATTTTTTATTTAGTCCATAATTTCTTTTTCATTGCTCAAGTCATTTAAGTGTGATGATATCGTTGTTTCCTACGATGTATTCTCATGAAGGTTGAGATGAGGTAGACAGAGGACAGATAGTGAATTCTTTACTGCATCTCTTACGTTCATTATAAATTAAGTGTGATGCATACCCTTGTTTCATTTGTTTCATACAAGGATATAATGGCTTATTAAGAATTTTTATTTAGCACATACCATTTGAGCATTCAGGTTTTCCTTAAAACTATTATTTTAAATATGAAACCGATTCCTGCACTTTGAAGAAAAGCATCCATTTCTGAAATCTTAATGAACAAATGCCAGGATCAACATAAGGAGAAGTTGTGAATCTTATTTTATTGACAAAAGTAAAGTGCTCGTAGAATTCTTTAAATGCCTTGAGGTTGAAAGTTGTGATTGATATTCCTTTAATCTTAATTAAATGTTGTACACATCATATAGAATATTTATGTATTGTAGAGGAAGCATTTAATGATTTTATAATATCAGGGTGAACAACAGAAATGTCTTTATCTCATTCATTTCTATTGAAAACTTTCCTTACAGCTAAATATTGAATTGTATTTAGAGAAGCAACGCATATATCATCTCAAATCTTTACAAAGAATTCAATGATTTTCATAGATTAGTGGGAATGAAGTTTCTTTATGATTCCTAGTTTAATTTCATGCTTTTGATCTTTGCAACATAGTAGTAATATTTTACGAGGTTTTTATTTTTTTATTTATTGAATCACTTTCTTTTGAATGGGGCCTACCTTCCCTTGTCCCTTGGACAACTGAGGAAGACTTACTGCAAGAGTCAACTCAACCAACAAGAGGAGCCAGAAGTAGATTCTCGGAGTGTGTCTACTTTACTTTCGAAAAGTCTTGTTCTCTTTTCCTAAATGATGCTTCTTTTGAATTTCTTGGAAAAGCGTGGTTTTTATTTGACAGATCCCCGAGGTTGTATTTTGGCATATATTGTGCTACACCTCTAAGTTTACTTACCCATATTGAAAAATTAAATGTTGTCTAAATATTTCATTTATATCACCCCACATTTTGGTGCCATTATTGGGGAGGCATTGTAGGATAAGGCCTCAACGGTTTGTCATGATTTTACCTTTCCTTTGCAATTGAATTTTTATATTAGAGATATTACCCTTTCTTTCTAAAGCATACTAGATGACATTCCCAAAGAGCTCACAAGCCAGGTTTTCCTTTCTGCAAATGAGTGATTTCCTTTACTGCAAAGTGTGATGCCTGGTTTGTTTCTTTTAATGCAATTTAGTTTTCATGAGTAATTTTTCATTCTGCGAAGTGTGATTACTACAATTGAGTTTTTTATAGAAAAATTCTTTTAACGCAAACTGTGTTACTCTTTTTATGCAATAGAGGTTATTTAATTTCCGCAAGTGTGATTTCCTTATTTTACAATCTTGGTTTGTTCTTTTTACTGCAATTGATCTTTTAAGTTTTTTCATGTGCTAAAAGAACCCCCCGCTCTCAATCCAAGTGCTGATAAGACTTTCCAGCTAGCAGGAAAATGCCAAGAAGTGTGATGCTATTCAAAGAGCTATCTCAAATTTTGGTAGAAGTTGGGGGCTCTACTTCACAGAAAGAACAGATCTTGGCATCAATTAGAAATTGGTCTAATCCTATGGAAGAATAGAATCATGAAGAACCAGAAGATCTTCCTAGGTAGACCGACAAGCTATGGATCATGCTTAAGAGAAGAATCCATCAGAAGCAAAGATTGAAGAACACCAACCTAATCCAGCTTGCACCTTGGAGGATGAACAAAGAAAATTGGAGGATTTGCATGATGCACCATATGTTTCCATGAATCAAATGACTAAGAGTATATGGATCCCATAGAATATTTGTTTCATATGACTTTCAGTATTCATCCCTCCATTATCATTCAATAATTTGTAGAATCACATCAGTGAATGCAGTTAGTAGCTCATGTTCTGGTATTTTCTCGCATATACTTTCTAAATTTGAACATGAATATGATTATCCTCTTTTTGCGCACTTGGTTGCACTATAATTCCTCCTATACTTAAAAGGGAGTCTTTCACTTATTAGGGTAGAGTAGGTTAGAATAATAAAGGAATTCCATGAATAGAGTTGTTACAACTATGAAATTGGGGTTTTACTTTCAAAGCATAGCCACTAAAATTTCTTTTCAACAAAAACATCTATGACAAATCTTGTTGAGTAAGATTCACTCCAATACCTCATGATTTTGCAAAAGTAACCATGATTAACCACTCTAATGAGTTTTCATCTAAGTTATATATTTTTAGTTTCCCTTATAAGGTATTATTGGAGAGATCCCTATGGTGGACCACTCTTGTAAAGATCATAATGAGCTATTCATGAGAAAGCTAGCATTATTTCAAAGAGCCTTTTAGTCATTATCTAAGACATCTTATTTAAATAAGTCTTTAGGGTAGAGGAACTAGCCAGTAATGATTAGTCATTAAAAACTTTTCACACAATATCGTACTCTAAGGAGTATATTTGTCTCCCCACTTATTAAGTAACCCTTGAAGCTAACTAAAATGAATTTATAAAATATTTAGGGGAGGATAGGAGGTCTCATGATGAGCCAATCTACCATGATCATGGGACCTAACATGCATGAGATTACTCTACTAGTCACCAAGCTAGAGTAATGGCTTTTAGCCAAAATGCTAGAAGACAGGAGGTCTCATCATGAGCTGGCATGTTCATCCATGTTACTTCTTATGAGTGTCACTTCCATCAGCTAGTTACAAAGCCAGGACAATGGCCTTCATCTAATTTTAAAATTAAATAAGATAACTCAGAATATATATCTTGTAAGTGGGACACAGGCATTTCGTTGGGTTAAAAGACATCCCTGCTGAGGCTATAGATGCTTGCGAGCAGCAGGGCCATGGATGTGGTATTAAAGCTAATTTGATACTATGACTTACTTGGTTATATTTATCTTTCCCTAAAACTCATCATTTTATTTCCTAGACAATGGTTTTAAGATGATTTGAGCATGATTCTTTGAGTTCTATCTTTCAAAAATTAGGAATATTTAATGATGTCGTACCCTTAGTGGAGGTAATCCTTTGTACTGGATTTGGAAGAAATTCAGTTTTGCATCTAGATGACAACACAATTTAGAATGTTCAATGAAAAGGCTATTGATTGGTCCAAGAAGGTTTCATACTTTTCTATTTTTATTTCCCTTTTCTGGTATCATAGCTCACCTCAATTGTTTATGGTATTTAGAGTGATGAATTGCTCAGCGATGATTACTCAATAGGTGTTAATGGACAACAATGTGTGTTGATTTTGGCTTCCTATAAATAAGCACTACATGACCTAGGTATAGGATTATTATAGTAGGTGCAAGAATCTTGTGGTAGTCTTCTTGAAATTGCACCTTTTCAACAAACATTTGATTTTTTTATCATGAATGTTAATAAGACTCTGGGCAGAAATAAGAGCTCTAAAATCTATGACAAGCAGGGAGTTCATTTGAAACATGACAACAGGTATGTGATGACGATCATAAAGGTGCAATACTCTTTTTCCATAATGTCTGATACAAAGCATTTCTTTCCTGTACCTAATCCTGTTGCAATTTTATCATTCCTCCACTTGATACTTTCATAAGCATTGTAACATGGTTTTAGTTGGCACTATAATAGTGATGTTGCAGACTTAATGAATGCATTAAATATGATGACATACCAGGTTTCTTAATATTTCCTTGGTAATATTTTTGCTGACATTTTTATCGGGAAGCATAGTATGATCTTTAAACATTCCCCTTGCCTTCTTCCATGGTTTTATAATCTTATAGTCTAGCTTGCATGAGGACATGCAAGAAGGTCAGTGTGGGGGAGTGTGTAGCCTCTATTTTGTCAAGATTTTCATACTTTTTACTGAATAATTTTATGCTTGTACTAAGTGTCTATAATCACTATTATTCTTTCTACGCATTATTAAGTTATTATTTAGAGGCAATAGAGTTGACATTTGTTGAACTATGAACTTGTTATGAAACTAGCTCAAGAAAAGATAGAAAATATAGATCAACACCTTAGAATTCATCCTCTTCGAGGGGGCAACCTCCTTTACATTACATAAATGAACAATTCTTGGATCATTCAAATGAAAAAACCTCCATTCTATATATAGGAGTCTAAGGAGTCACAATATAAACCAGCCGACCTAACAATAATAATATAAAGCCACAAAAATAACAATAGAGGGATTCTATGGGGCACAGTAATA
>APFE030654154.1:3862-16796 GCA_000404065.3 Pinus taeda
TTTTCAGTCCATGGTATTGGATGCTTCAGCATGTATAAATATGTATTGTAACATTGAAAGGAACATAATGAAAAATCAAGCTGGTAGTCCCGGTTTTGGGATCCAGTGGGAAATCTCTGAGTATATGTTTTTTAGGTGTTATGCTCTGGAATTTTTATTTTTCCTGTGATTTTGAATTCGTATGTAGGTAATTTCTGTACGGGGTTAAAATTTACAATAGTGAATTTCTTCCACTGTTGTTTCTATGTTGGCTACCAAACCTAGAGGGCTAGCATTTCTTAGAAATACTAGTTTACCCATAAGCAAATAGGTGACCCCACTGGGAAAACTAGTATTTCTAAGAAATGCTAGCCCTCTAGGTTTGGTAGCTAACCTAGAAACAATAGTCAAAGCAATTCACTATCTTGCCTATGAGTGATAGATAAGAGAAAGATTATGAAATACCAACATGTAACTTTCAGTTGATTCCTCACTTGATCTCCCTCTCCTTTGGCCGATCTCATAACTCCTCCTCATACTTAACATGCTTGGAGAGTACCTGCATAGCTACAGAAACAAAGACCTATCAAAGCATGATGATCCATCACAGTATAAACATTGTAGAATTAGAAATATGATAAACAAATGAATGCATTTACAGTTAACATAATCAATTGAGAAAAATCTTGAAGAAATTTATTGATAACAAGGAGAATTGCAACACATAAGAAGTCTGATCCAATGCCATCCTCCAAACTTCAAGCCTTCTTCACCTCATGAATCGGCATGAACATACCAACAATAACACAATGCTCTCACCTCAATATTGAAACTAGCAGCACTTCCTTACAACTTAGAATAATTCAGCCCCATAATCTATTGGATCAGAGATCCTTTTATAGATGATTGCAGGAGGTTGAGTCATCAGTGGGGATGATGAATCCCTTTCTATTTTTAGCAATTGGTTCCATGAAAGAGGGGAATGGGAGGTGGTTTCCTAATTCCCTTAGTTATCCTTCGGCAAACTCAGAGGGGCAGGTGGCACAGGAGAAGGTTCTAGAAGTTTCATGAGCAACCAACTCTCAAAGTCCCTAGGAATTTTGTCCTACCTCACCCATCGCAACTTGTAGAGGGCCAACTACACTGCATAGCACTTTGACAATGCACTACCTACTATGCATGGCAGCCTAACATAGGGCTTTGAACAATGATTCATTTTAAGCACTTTCTGGATGATTTTTGAGATGGAACTTTTGGGGAATGAGGCATTCAGATGACTTAGTTTATTTAGCGCATAAAACAACTATTTTAGGGGTTGATGAACCCTAATACTTGGACATGTGAGTTGGGGTAGATCTACCCAAATATGTCTATAACAGTTGCCCCCTAAAGCATGAGGTCGGAAATGTTCATGTTGGGTGAAATGATTTATCATGAGGTTCGAAATTTTCGAACTGGAAGGTGACTTGCATCAATTACAATACAATACATCATGATATTATGATTTTTCATGAATTAGCTGAGGGAGGCATTCCCATGCTCAGTTTGTAAACTTTCATTACATGTACATAGATCAGAAAGTTGTCTGCAGATATAGACTTGTAATCCATGAGTAGGATGACCATCTGTGTAAAACCTTTTTACATTTGATGCTTTTGTACTCCTGAATATATCATAGCCTAGATGGATGAAACTAGATCCAGAGTCTTCAAACTTGTTCAATCTTCACTCAATGTATAAGTCAAACCATGTGAAAAGATGTTCTGAGGTCGAACATGGAGAGACATCATCTAATTACCAGCCAATGATATAAGTTGTTAACAGACGCGAGAGGGATCACCAATGATGATGATGATCCTCAAGGTACTATAGTACATTTTGCATGGTGTGAATAAATGATTTGATGTCGAACACCATGCAAAATCTTTCAGTCGAAGGCCATTGATGTCAACCTATCGCCGGAAGAGAGAAATTTGTCATTGATGTATGCAAGCTTCAAAGCATTGAAAGGGTGTTCCTAAGTCAACTTCTTGGATAATGAGTTGATGTCAACAAGAAGCGACTCATCATAGGAGGGCCTTGATGTATCCCACATCTATGACACAAAACGAAACAAATGAATTTTGGAGATGAAGGCGCACTGACAACATAAGGTTCAGGAATGGCGGTCATGAAAATGAAGGTTTATAGTATTGCAATGGATGAGACTTTAACGGGATGACTTCTCTTGCAAGAGTGATGGATGGTGTGATATACAAATGATATGATGAAAATATAACATAATAACCCAACCTAGTTTAATCACAGTGATGAAGTGAAAGCGTCATGTTCAAGAGCGACTCGCTACCATAAGTTTTCAAGATTTTTCCCCTTTTTCCCCAGTCATTGCTAACCAGTACCTCTTTATTTTTTGTCAAGCTTGAGGAGGATAACATATGCTTGTTCTATAATTCACCCTTCAGGTAAACCCATTGATATTTTATGTTTTAACCAGTCTAGCGACAACGAAACTCGGTCTCATCTAGATGGACAAGTTTGTCGCTATTGTTTTAACAAGGTTAATGACAAGGATAACTTAGTCCTTTTCATGTTTAGAGAGCTTGAAAATAGACAAAAGGGAAACTCCATAAGTTCATTTTCATAGAATAATCCCTCATGTCCAAAAAAGGATAAAATAATACAAGATGGATGTCATTTCCAATACTTTAATGAGCTAAACTAGACAAGTGCCCGACTATCTTTTCTTATTTAGATATTTTGAAAAGAGTTTAAAGAGGAATCTACAATTTTCTTTTCATTTTTAAATCAAAGCTCGAAAATAAAACAAAAAATTTTCTTGGTGGTCAAAGATGCTCAATTCACTATTAGCAAATTAGATTTTTCTCTCAGTTGTTCATCCTACTCAAAACTCCATAAAAAATAATTAAACATACATATTTATGGATAAAAAATGAATAAAATCAACATTTACTTGATGTGCATGAAAAAGTAAACATAAAAACTAGTTTTGACAATTCATTTTCACCATTCCATTTCTAATATTGGATTTTGGAGCTATGAAGCAGTTTTTCCCCCCAAATTTCACCAGTCGATTGTGAGAGATTCTGTGGATCATTTCTCGCACCTTCAAGACCTGGTAGGAGCTATCCTTATGCTCTTCAATTCTATTCCATTATTTTTCAATTTTGGGCAACATTTCTTAGCTTTCTAGGCCTCTAGGGCTTAATAATGAGTTTTTCAACCATCTCACCTTGTTCCTATCGAAAAGTGCAATGCGTACTGGGTTGCTAATAGGAAACCTACTATGCATAGCAATGTCCTCAAGGGCTAAGTGTGATGGGCACAGAAACCAAGTTTGAACAGTTGTTTTTCATCAAATTTTGAACTGATTTTTTCCCAAATTGGATCCTAACTTATCTAATGTTTGTATTTCAGATATTCATTGGATCAAAATGGTCGTTACATGGCAAGAACGAGAGCACAAAGAGGAGGATATGATTTCCTTAAATGATCAGGGCACCGTACATGCATTAAGGAATCGTGTATTGCTAAAGTTTTCCTCTTGTCCAACATAAGACAATAGATGGATTTGCTGCAGTATCTTGTTCATGCTTGGGATCCTATTGACTAGGTGTTTCAAATCAGGGTTAAATCTATTCCTATCACTGTCGAGGACATTTATTTTCTGATGGTTTTATCAAGGTGGGGTGCCCCTCTTTCATTATCAGGACTTGCTTGGGGAGGCGAATTAGTGAGAGATTATATTTGTTAGTTTTGTTGGGAAGGATCTCAACCCAGCAAAGATGGAAATATTCATATCTAAGATTTTTTTGATTGACCTTTGAGGACTATTCTCTTTACCCTTGCAAGATTGGATGGGAGTGTGGCTTTAAATTTAGCAAACAGATCTTATATGCAGTATGCTTTGAAATTCCTAGAACCGAAGGTATTCAACTAGTGTGAGGTAGTTCTTCCACTTATGAAAGATCAAATGACCAAATTGAAGGCTGTAAAGATGAAAAATTTTGGATATGGGTCTATTTTGATTTCCTTTGCTTTGGAAAGAATCTGGCTCATGCAACCATAGAATATTTCTCTGGGAGTGCCTGGACTGAGAGAACCACGAATGTAGTGATGGGTAAACCTTGTGGCTAGGCATGCTGGCCAGTCAAAGATATCATTTTTCTCCACCTTCTTTGAGTGGTTTGACTGTCAAGATATGGCTTTTGTGGAATATCCATATGTAGGGATGGATTTCTGAGGTGATCCAGATTTAGCATTACCAGTTGGGGAACAGTGGAGTGCTATTGGTAAATTGATTTGACCACACTTTTCTTTTTCAGTTTTCCATTTTTTTATGTGTTTTTTATTGTTACCAAGACTAAATAAACTCATATGTCTATGAAAATAGTGGATCAGTTCAACCAGTGGCATGACCACGGGAAGCAGAGGATGCTCCAGTGGAGGGAGCTGTCGAGAGGGTAGTCCTTAGAGATTTAGAAATAGCAAAGACCTTAGCTCAGTTGCAGGATCATGTAGAGGGATTAACCCTTCACATTCTAGATGTCTGGATTGATGAGTTACCCATGAGGCTGCAGCGCCATACAACTAGTGTTCCAAGTCATTAGACGAGGCTCCTGCACATGAGAGCATAGGCGGTCACCTGTTATCATCAGCATCACTAGTCTAGGATGTTTTTCTGCATTCATTTTTAGTTTCTCGGGTCATATGACTAATTTTTTCTTGGACACAAAATATTTGTGAAAACTTATGAACAAATATCTATTTGACTTTCAGAGTTTTATTGTGGTTAAGTAATGAAATCCTATGCAAATGATGATGTGAAATTTTTTCTTTACATATGTTGCAAATGTCTCTTTAACACATAGTTTGCTAAAGAGTCGGTCAATGTGCTTAAATTTATAGAAATATGTTGATTTTGAATGAAATCAAAATGTCTTTCCAAAATTCTAACCCTTAGGAACATGCGATGAATAGCTGGGTTTCGAACGGAATAAATGCTAGTGAGTTGTAGAATGACAAGTTGTGAATCTAGCCTGACAATGATTCGGCGTATGCCATGTGAAATGGACTTAGAGAGGAGTTCAATCAACACACTATACTCAACAATGTTGTTTGTCAATCAACCAATACATATCCCTCTGAAACTCACTAACTCGCCGCTTGGAGCGAAGATGGCCCAGGCTGCAGAAGATAAGTTCTGCGTACTATGACTATTTCCGCCGTCATACCCAACAAATGGTTCTGAAAATTTTGACATCTGCAACAAATGTGGAGTGGATTACCTAACCAAATTGAAACTCTAAAAGGCAACTAACACACAAACATGCAATGAAAGCATGTCTAGAGTGAGTTTTACTACACTTAATCATGCACAACAACGTTTGAGATACAACCTATTTCAGGGTTACGATAGTGGAATCCCATCAAAATCAACTAACTTGTAGGCTCCTTTTGTCAACACACGTTTAACAATGTAAGGTCCCATCCATAATGGTTCAAATTTCTCTGCTCCTAATTTGTCAAAATCCTGATCGTAAAGCAAGAACAGGTCACCTTCTGAGAAGACACGAGGCTTAATATTCTATCATGTTGTGCCTTGATGTGTTTCTTATGTGCTTCGTTACCCAATGTGGCATCACGACAGGTTTCGTCCAGATGGATTAATTCCAAGAAACGAGCTTTCTTCTTCTGAGGTGTCGGGTAGTAGGTTAATTGCAAGCTTGAGGGATAAGATTTCACATTGAATTGGTAAGACTGCTTCTAAACCATACAACAACTAAAAAGGTGTCAATCTGGTCGCATTTCTCACCGAGGTCCGATATGCCCACAAATATGAGTACAATATTAAATGGCAATTCCATTTATGGACTCCAATCAGTGTTTGCAGCATGCACTTAAGGACTTTGTTGATTGCCTCAACTTGTCCGTTAGCCTACGGATAATATGGAGTAGAACTATCATGAGATATTCCTAATTTGGTAGTTAACTCGATCATCATGTGATTGTGAAAATGAAACCCATGATCTGTGACTATAGCTTGTGGCACACCGAATCTGGAAACCACGTGATTGAAAAAAAAAGAGGATCCGTTTTGCCACTATTCTTCAATGTAGGCATCACCTCGACCCATTTGGTAAAATAGTCGACAAAGACTATAATATACCCATGCCCCCAGCTGAGGTGGGGTTACATGTCATAAAATCAATGCCCCATTTTGTGAATGGGCTAAAAACAATGACTGGATGCAGTGGTGTAGGTGATAATCTAGTTTTACAATAAAAAATCTAACAAGAATGGCACTTTCTCAAAGCAAGTATGCAATTTTTTAACATAGATGGCTAGAAGTTACTAGCTCGTAGGATTTCTTTCGCAATTGCATAAGAAGATAAATCCCCCCCACAAGCACTTTAATGGAATTCATTCAAATCTTTTTCGGCCTACTCATGTGTAAGGCACCTTATTAAAATCCTGTCAACACCATGATGGTAAAGTGTATCACCAATAATTAGATAATCTCTGGCTTGGTATCGAGTACATCACTATTCAGAGGGAGAGGTGTTGAGCCTAAAAGCTTGGGTCTGGAAATAGATCAGTATATCTCGATACCATGGATCACTTGAAAAAATCAGAAACAGAGACTCATCCAAGGTTTATGCTTTTGATGTTAAATCGTTGGAGGACAAGTGAAGGTCGCAATGTAGCTCTACAAAGATGAGATATTTTTTTATTTAGATTTGATGAATTCTAAATCAAACTCCTACAAAATGACTATCCATTTAGAATATTTATCCCTCAGCAATTGACATGACAAGATGTATGTCATAGGGTTGCAATATGATATAATGGTAGTTTTGCGAAGGAGAATATAATGTCGAAATCTCTGCACAGCTTGAATGACTGCTAAAGCTAACTTTCCAATATGAATATTTACTTTTTGTATCATTAAGATTGTGACTTGAATAATATATCATATGTTCAATTCCGTTATCTTCTTGCACTAAAATCATACCGATGGTTGTATCTGCAGCGGCGAGATACAGGGAAAAGTCTTTTTAATAGTTTGGGGCATACAATAATGATGCTTTTATCAGGGAATCTTTGAGAGCATCAAAGGAAGCTTGCAAAACCTAATCCCAATGGAAGGGTACCCTTTTCTTCAATAGACATGTATAACATTTAGCTAGCTCAGCATAATTTGGAATGAGCCTCCCCAGAAATTTTGCCTTCCCTTGAAGTCTTTGAATCTGTAACAAATTTGAAGGTGGAGGCATGTCAAGAATTGCCTGAACCTTTATTAGATCGAGTAGAATTCCATCTTTAGAAACTAAAAATCCAAGCAGTAGACCAAAGCCAACAAAAAACACACATTTGTTTGGATTGAGTCTTATTTCGTAGTGTCGACAACGTAAAAATATTGCTCTCAAATGTTGCAGGTGACCAATCTGTTTTAATGAATGAGCAGGTAGATCATCAAGATATTTTTCAACTATATGTTTGATGTCATGGAAAGCATAATTCATTTCCCTCTGAAATGTAGCCCCTTCGTTCGTCAAATCAAAAGGTAATTTATGATATGCGAATGTGCCCCACGGACATATGAATGTAGTTTTTGATTGGTCTTGTTGGTGGATATTGATTTGATTGTAGCCAGAAAATCTGTACATGAATGAAAAGATTTTGCATCCGCCACATTCATCAATAATATAGTTGATAAAGGGTGTAGGATAGTTTTCCTTCGGACATGCTTGATTTACAACCCTATAATCGACACACACTCTAATCATCCCTTGTTTTTTCATCACTAGGACAATATTAGATACCCAATCAGTGAGAGGTACAGGGAAAATGAATCCAGCACGCAAAAGTTTTTCAACCTCTACTTTAATAGTAATGACTTTGTTTGGATGAACAAGTCAAAGCCATTATCGTACTGGTTTGACATCAGGATACATTTTGATCTCATGTTAAACAATGCTTGAGTTAATGCCTGGCATTTCCTCATAAGACCATGCAAAGACATCTCTGAATTCACGAAAAATAGCACAATAATTTTCTAGTTCTAATGAAGTACAAGATTTGTAGACATGAATATTCTCTACAACATTAGGCTTGGTCTAAAATTTGATGGAGATTGTTTCTTCTATGTTAGACAGATTTCGCTGAGAATCTATTTTATTTACAAAATTTGACAAAAAATCAACGATTGATGGGTGATTGAGTTCATTTGAATAATCTTCACTATCATCTCAAAGGTGGGAACAATGATGATAATCTTCCCATGATGTCTCTCCTATCATCATTTATTGGATGATTCCTTTGTCCATAGAATGTATACATGAAAAAGGATCCAAAGAGGTACCATATTCTAAAGATCTATCTACCCATACAACTGTTGAGTGTGGATTAGGGTTTGTTGCACAAGCCCAATAGATTGATTGCTACAAAGATTCGATGGGGCTTCAAGGCATCAACTCGCCATGATCATTACTCTCAAAATAGTTGGAACTCTTCTCAAACTCAGATGATGTAGAAGAGATCATGTTGCAGGTTTCCATTGTTGCCACTTCTGCGAGACCAAATGGTGACGATAGAGTAAAAGTACCCATCAAGGAAGGATATTTTGGGAGACCTACTCCAACATTTTTAAGTGATTGTGAATTTCCATGTATCAATGGAATGCTTCCCGTAGCTTGTGAGATATTAGCAAAGAAGGCTAGTTGGTCGATGACTGTGATTCCACCTTTGAAGGGAAATGCAATCGTTTGAAATTATGTGGAAGCAACCACAACCATACTCAAGGCCTTCCCAATAAAATATTGTAATCAAGGAGTCAATCAATGACCTTGACTTCAATATCCACTATTTTCACCCCTAGTTCAACTTCCAAGCTATATAAAATCTCGTACGAAGTGTATGTTCTTCCATCGAAAGATTTTAGTGTTGTTGGTGATCGTGACAAGGGTGGTGAATGAAGAGTTTTCTAGCAACTCATTAACATGATACAGGTAGATGCCCCCTCATCAATAATGGTTTGATGAACATTTTTATTGAGGGCTTTTACTTGTATAAGAAAATATAGTTGTGCTGGTAGCTGTGGTGTATATCTTGTATGATTAAAGACCACAAGATTGGAACATGTAGGATCGATCCCACCTATCGCTAATTGAGCTAGATCTTCCACTATATTATAATTTTGGGCTGCTCGAGCAAGAGGATTAGATGTTGATTTGTGTAAAACTTCCTTTGGTGGCTTAATTGTTAATTCAAGAATAATGTGTGGAACAACTTCTGGTGAAGTTGTGGTCAATGTACTAGTTTGATCAATAGGCTAGTTATTCAATGACGATGGATTCTCGTAATCTTTATTCCCCGTCGATACCAAAACATCATTTTTTTTATTTACGATAGACAACATAAGTACTTGGGATGTGGAAGCATTTTCAGTGGCAACCAAATGTGTTTCTGGGTTCAGAAACAAATCTGTCAACACTGCTGAGGTATTCAAAGCCTTTAAAAGTTTAGAGACTTTAGATTGATGTGGACAATCTCTTGTTAAATTGTCGTCATTGCATATTAGACATGGATAACGCAGTTTCCTCGCTGAAGTGGGGGTTTCAGATGATATTTCAGGAGTGGAATTCTCTTGTTTCTTCTTATTATTCTTCCCTTTTCTCTTGCCTCCTAGTTTCTTCAGATTTTTGCGTTTGTCAGATGACATGACATTAATCTCAGAGGTAAGATTTTTTCAGATGAATTTGCATTTTGATTGGAAATAACAAGAGTTTGACTAGATGGTCCTCTTGCCATTTGTATGCTTGACGAATTGATCATGCCGTCGCCGGCATGAGAGTCCCTACTCGATTTTGGAGGTGGTGGAACAGTGAAAGCTAGCGTATGTGCATCAGGAATTTTTTCATAGAGCGTGCTTGATTGTGTATAAATCAGATCCAAATATTGGGCATGAGCAATGACTTGCTCTTCTATGACAACTCCTCCTTTAGCTACATCCTCAATGATAGATGGCAATAAGGACTAAATAAACTACTCAGCTAAAAGTTGATCATGAACATACGACTTTACCATTCGACGACAATGCCACCACTCATGAATATGATTGGATATGTGAGTGGAGGTAGTCTATTTAAAGGTTGTTAGAAGTTTTGTTCCAATTTCATACCTGATAGGTAACTGAAAGTGTGTTAGAAAGGTAGTGGCTAGAATGGTGAAGTTAGCAAAAGAAGCTCTAGGTAATTCAACATACCATTTTGTAGCTGGACCAATAAGCATTCTCTAGAAAAGACGAAGTCTAATCAAATCATCATTCAGGGTGTTGAATAAACACCATAAATGGGAAGTCATTATGTGATTCGATGGGTCTTCTCCTGCATTACCATTGAACTTTGGAATGTCATATGGCACTATCTTGCCTATGAGTGATAGATAAGAGAAAGATTATGAAATACCAACATGTAACTTTCAGTTGATTCCTCACTTGATCTCCCTCTCCTTTGGCCGATCTCATAACTCCTCCTCATACTTAACATGCTTGGAGAGTACCTGCATAGCTACAGAAACAAAGACCTATCAAAGCATGATGATCCATCACAGTATAAACATTGTAGAATTAGAAATATGATAAACAAATGAATGCATTTACAGTTAACACAATCAATTGAGAAAAATCTTGAAGAAATTTATTGATAACAAGGAGAATTACAACACATAAGAAGTCTGATCCAATGCCATCCTCCAAACTTCAAGCCTTCTTCACCTCATGAATCGGCATGAACATACCAACAATAACACAATGCTCTCACCTCAATATTGAAACTAGCAGCACTTCCTTACAACTTAGAATAATTCAGCCCCATAATCTATTGGATCAGAGATCCTTTTATAGATGATTGCAGGAGGTTGAGTCATCAGTGGGGATGATGAATCCCTTTCTATTTATAGCAATTGGTTCCATGAAAGAGGGGAATGGGAGGTGGTTTCCTAATTCCCTTAGTTATCCTTCGGCAAACTCAGAGGGGCAGGTGGCACAGGAGAAGGTTCTAGAAGTTTCATGAGCAACCAACTCTCAAAGTCTCTAGGAATTTTGTCCTACCTCACCCATCGCAACTTGTAGAGGGCCAACTACACTGCATAACACTTTGACAATGCACTACCTACTATGCATAGCAGCCTAACATAGGGCTTTGAACAATGATTCATTTTAAGCACTTTCTGGATGATTTTTGAGATGGAACTTTTGGGGAATGAGGCATTCAGATGACTTAGTTTATTTAGCGCATAAAACAACTATTTTAGGGGTTGATGAACCCTAATACTTGGACATGTGAGTTGGGGTAGATCTACCCAAATATGTCTATAACAGTTGCCCCCTAAAGCATGAGGTCGGAAATGTTCATGTTGGGTGAAATGATTTATCATGAGGTTCGAAATTTTCGAACTGGAAGGTGACTTGCATCAATTACAATACAATACATCATGATATTATGATTTTTCATGAATTAGCTGAGGGAGGCATTCCCATGCTCAGTTTGTAAACTTTCATTACATGTACATAGATCAGAAAGTTGTCTACAGATATAGACTTGTAATCCATGATTAGGATGACCATCTGTGTAAAACCTTTTTACATTTGATGCTTTTGTACCATTTGAGCTTGTGAACCAAGTCGAAACTGGGGTTTGGATTGTTGGAATTGACATTGTTGATATTATGATAGCCATGGTTGTTCGATCGATTGTTGCTGCCTAGTACTGAAAGATTGACCAAGTCGTGGATTAACTATGCATGTGTGTGCCTGGGTTATTCCAAATAAAGGTACACTAACCTGAGGTTGCTGTTGAGGACCAGAAACAAGCGACTATTGTTGTTACATAGTAATTTGTCACCATTGGTCAACATCCCTGTTACCCCTGTTTTCGTACATTGGAGGATACATTCTGGGACCTGTGAGCAGTGACATAGCCTAAAAACACTTGCATTATGTTCCCCTGAGTATGTACTTCATGTTCCCTTAAGACACCTTCTGCAAATTATCCCTGAAAAGTGCCCTTTTTCCATTGGCGCGGGTACACAATGTCTTATCCGCGCCAATCACTGAGATCCTCAAAAAGGGGCGCGCCCATTGGCGTTCTGTCCTAGAACAACACTCGCGCCAACTAAGTTTGGTAATGATTTTTGGCAAACGCGCACCCATATGTTTTTTCCTTTCAGATCATGAAGTCTTTTGAGGGAAAAAATCCATCTGATAGAGGTCAATAGTCATCATCTATCCTTGACATCTATCCTCAGTAGCTTTTCAGAGATAATGTCAATCCACAATGGGCGTCCTGGTGCATTGAATCTTCCTCCCTTCTCCATTTATAAAAGTTTGTCCTCATGCATTAGACAAGCGGAGTTCTGGAGTAATGCTAGTTGTGATTATGCTTGTCTGGAGTGACAGTAAGAATCTTGAAGCATAGGGAGGTTATGCTGCTGGAATCCTGAGAGAGAGAAGGTCTATTGCAAGGCATACATAGCTACTCGCCCAGCCAAAGAATAGGTTCAACGTCAGAACCTTGGTTGTATCTTTCTCTGCCTATTATTCATTAATAAACGACTGCTATTATGGTTCCAATCTCATTGCCTATTATGATGTTTGATTTATTTCCTTTCTGACTGAAATATAGTTATACTTTGGTGGATTTTATGCTTGTAGTTGTCTCGGTCTTTGCATGTGCAGGTGTCCGTTCGCGAGGATCGCTAGGATTGTGACCTGCTGAAGCAAGGGAGCCGGAGGGTCAACTCTACTTCCACATTTGTGTTGGATTCCAGGTTGGTCTTCGTAATCCACCATTTAGTATACAACTAGGAACTTGCATAGCAGCGTGAATTGATTTTTGCTAGACCCATTTTGGGCTAGTGGGATCGCCTCTGTCCG
>APFE030654156.1:754-11738 GCA_000404065.3 Pinus taeda
GAGTATATGAAACAATTCATTAACAACAAATCATTGAGAAGAATGGACTTATTTGTATTAAGGAAACAAAAAAGAAACCATTACAACCTGAGCCTTGGTGTTGTGGAAGTTCCTCCCAGGGTCCAGCAAGAGTTTTCCTCTACTTTGACAAGCTCACCCACTTCCAAATGAAACAAGAAAGGATGGTAATCTCTCCTCACAAGCTTACAATGGAAGTCCTAATTCCAGCAGTATCTACCCTTTGAATGTTCAGCTTTCAACCTCCCCTCCTCTGGCCCAATGCCTGTATTTATAATGCTCTAGAGGAAGTTAATCAGGTCCAACATCAATGGTATAAGCCCCGCTTTTGGATGGGGTAGCTCCTCTCTTGATGGGATAAGTTCCTCTTTCATAGGGATGCATGAACCATCTGGAGGCGCTCAATACACGTCAAACAATCTTCTAGAATGATCTAGAAATGACCACAAGTAACTTGTTTAAGATGAAACTCGCACCTTTCAACCTTTACAGGAGTACGCACCCTCCCCTTTACATACAGAGCGTGCCAGGACGCAGGTATTGTGAACTTGGGATGCGTACACGCAGGTAAGGTAGAGAGAAACTGCGTACCCAGAGATAAACATGTTTTTTAGTGACTTTCTCTCTTTCTTGAAGTTTGACATGGAGAGCAGAAGTATGAGGCTTGCCAAGGAGGATAGTATGACTGTTGATGGAGCCATACTAACTGCAAATAGTCATGGTGACAAATTTTAGTGTAACAGGAAGGGCTGATAGAGGGATATTTTTCATGGGGGCTTCTCCCCTTATATGACTTATTGGAAATTAAAAAGTGGTAATAGTGGCATCTACCTGTTATTGTTGTTGTTATCCCCCATTGGAAATTCTCGTGATTCTTTTTTTGGTAATTATCCTTCTAAAGATTGCTCGGACTGATGTTCTATAGATAGGGATTCTTGTGATAATTGCTCAGATTATTTTGGGGATGGTTGTTTTATTGCACTACTTGAGTCTGATTGGAAATTGAAAGAATGTTATTTTGATTCTGGTCCTTGATATTTCCCACTGGTTTCCCCTTGTCCTTCTAATCCAAAATCCTGGACACTAATTTCTCCTTATTGTTCCTGAGTTGATTTTACAAATATGGGAGTTTGTAGGCTATTTTGAGGAAAATGGAGTCCTATAATAGAGGAACCAGATACTCTTGATTTTAATGTAGAAGAAACAAATTACTTTGGGCATGTTTTTCTCACTTCCCTATGTGGTGTTTATTTCTCCCTTTCTACTTTTGAGATCAGATCTTATATAAATGTTACTCTCCCTTGATCAATATTTTTCTTATTCTTTTTTTGACCCCTCTTAGCTGTAGTTTTATTAGGGTTCCTACTTTCTGCTTCTTCACTCATACATTCTACACATGGACCCAATGTGTAATTATTCTCACACCCTAAGTGTCCTAATTATTACAATGGTGAGCCTGCTTAGATATGTTAGAGTGATGCACAATTTCTTACCTCTCGTCTTACCGCCCAATGTCTGTAAAATTAGAGACATTATATCAAAAGGAAATTCAAAAGAAAGCGCTAACTAACTATATCATTGACAACCTTCCCCGACAAAGGTGCCAAAATGTTTGTGAGGTTTTATCACTCTTAAAGTAACTAAACCATAATCATTAATTATCAAGCAGGTTAGGTATTTTTATTTCAAAGGCATCTTCACTATTTGTGCCGATACATGTAATAGCCAGGTAAAACAAAAAAGATGTCATTGAACACACTTGCAGAAATCAAAGCACTCTCAAAGAATGGAAATACACACTTGCATGTATTAAAAGACACATTGCAAGAATGAAACGCACTCGGAAAGGCAAGAATCCACACTTCATAAGAACTTCAGAATAAATATAGGTGCAACATACACTATGAGTTAAATATGTAACAACAATTGAGTAGTATGGAATTGATTAACCTGTGTAACATCACACAATAAATCTGAAAGCAAAAGTGTATATCCCACAATGAGACATGTGCAACAGTAATAAGAAATCCACACTAACACATAAAAAACAAATATCCTATTGACATTGCGATCCCTACTAAATAGGATGGCCCTTCCCCCCTAGCGAGGTGCAAGACTAAAATGAAAACTATTTAAGAATTCAACATGGAAATCACAGTAACATCACCAAATATATGCTTGTATTAAAATAATGGAAAATTAAAATATCAAAATGCAGGTATTATCTCTGTTCCTTCAATGTCCCCTTCTTAATGAGCACCAGTATTGTAGCAAGAATGTTGCAACTCCTGGGGCTACCAACTTTACTTTACAACCCAGGGTTTGTACAAACCTAGAGGTGACAATGATGTATACACAGGTAAAAGTGATGGGTCCAATATTTTTCATTGCTAATCTGGCGATAGACCACTAATATTTTTCAAACCGGACTTCTATTGATTCAGAAGAAGCTTGATTACCAATGAGGAAAAGAGAAATCTACACTATAAGAAATCTTGTCTATTGCAGTAAGGAAAAAGACTAAAATCCAATGCTCAAACACACCATTCTTCTAACTACTACCAAGAGGCTTTGCTTCAAAAGTATGCTAAGTTAACATGTATGCAATCCTACTATCCTAGGCATGCAAATTGAAACATCAAACATTGTACTGCTATGCATGTAAATGAACAAAATAAATTTATTTTTCTTTTTGTCCTTTTTTTGTGTGAAAGTGTGAAAGCTAACTTCTTTTGGTGATGTGACAAGTGGCTTAGGGATGATGATGAATGGTAAGAAAGCTTGGGAGTCAAGTAGGGTTCATTTTCTAGCTTCCTAGGGGATTTTCTACAATTCAGACTCAAAATAGGCCACTACAGATCAACCTACAGGATATCCTAATGCGTCCTACAGGATGTCCTGAATTCCTACAAGATCCCTTGTATTCCTACAGGATACAACGGAGAGAAAGAGGAAGGGTTTGGAAGGTGATGTAAGGCTTAGGGAAGGTGTTTGGTGGATGGAATTAGGCAAGGGAGTGCCTAGGACTGCTGCAGTGGTGAAAACTAGAGTTTTGAGATGGTTGGATTTGCTCAACAAGCTTGAAGATGTATTCTTATGGAAGGATGAATTTGGTGAGGGATCTAGTGAAAGGAAGTGATAATCATGGATGGATGAAGTTGGGATGAGGTTTCTAATCATGAAATATCTCTGTACTTTTGAAACTCCTTCACTACATCACTCAGTGACATTTATCCAAAAATCATGTAAACAAGAAGGGTTTCAATTAACTACGGAAAACATAATTACATGACCTATCTGTCTATTTCATGCATGGGATGCAGAATAATATGAAACCTTGATGAGATCTAAAGTAATACTGAAGGTAACAGAAATGAAAATCAAATCCTATTCTTGAAAACTAGCAAAATGCTGACCTAAGTAATAGAAAACCCTAAATTCCATAAGAAATCAAAATTCTGTCTTTTTGGGGGTGCATAGGAGGTATTTCCTCAAACCATGATCCCTGAAGGGAGGAGTGAGGCCAAATACACCTATTAACAGATTTGATGCTCATTTAATCTTCCTAAGATACTACTGAAGTAATTCACAAATGGAAGAAAAATAATTAAATCCACAACTAGTTGCAATGAAATAATACTAGAGACAATTCAACCATTAATCTATGAAATCAATCTAAGAATACAAATACAAGAAGAGGATCCTTTTCTTCTAGGGTTGGGCCCTAACCCAAGAGATTCAACCCTTTGAGTCAACTTAGTGTTGGATCATGGAAATGCTCATTCTCATTATCAAATCAGAAAATTACATAACAATGTCTTCCACAAGTCTTGAACTTGAAAATAACTAGTGTTTTTACAACAAAAAATTGTATCTTAATGAGGCTCTAGGCATTCTTATTTATACAACTGAAGTCTCCAACGAATTCCTTAAATCTAGGGAGGCTTGGCTCCCAAACTCAAGATAAGCTGGCTCTTTAACTGTCACTAGCTCGGTTGCCTTTTGATCTCATTCGAGTTTTAGTCCTTAATTAACCAAAATTTCCATGCTTTTCGCTCAAAAACCTGCAATCAATGCACATTAGTTCACTAGGTATAATATCTCACTTTGACTCATCTCATTAAGAAAAATACAATCAAAATATGTAAGAAATTATGAGAAGATTTGATTCGAATAAGCTACGAGGTGTATTAAGGTCCATATAGTTACCCAATGATGAGGCTCATCATCACCCCCCTACTGAAAGTGTTGCTCATCCTCTGAGAAACTCAATCTATATCCATGTCTTTAATTTCTCTTGTGGCATCCCTGACATAACATGCTTCTGTTGTAGTTTCCTCTTCCTGTGCATAGAATCTTGCCTTCCTTTCTATCTTCTCCCACTACTTTCTTTATTCCTCTTCCTTCCTTCCTTCCAAATTTCCTAAGAGCAGTGGTGGACTGAGTCTCAAGCCAATCCAATTGACCTTGAATCTTTGGAGAGCTTGCTTGTACATGGGTGTTCTATTTTGCGCTTCTTTCATTCTCTGAGGAGAATGGTACTCTCTGATTTTCAAGCTGTAGGGAAAAGTGTTCAATATCCTTTGGAAGATTGCACGATGTCATCCACTAACAACTTGAACATGTCCTCAAAGTATTTGATTGCTTGCTCTTGGGTAGCAAGGTACCTAGGTGAAAGTTGAGGGTTATTTCTATTAGGGCCTAAATCTGCCTAAGGCTGAGAAAGGTAGGATTTAGGGTAACATCAAACCACGCTTAACCTAGTAGCTAGCCCTACCAGGTTTCGAGAGGGCTCTCTCCTTGTCAATCTTAGAAAAATACGAGCAATGAGGCTTGCGATGACTGATGTAAAGACTGATTTTAGGCTAGGTATGTGTTTAGAAGAGTTTGATTGAATTTGATGATGTTTTGTTTGCTCAAATGTGAAAGACAGATTTTGGGTCCAAGGAATGGGCTCAGTTTTGCAAAGATCTCTATGGGGCGAGGTAGGAAAATGATTTGGTACTTCAAATTGAGTGAGATGGAGAGATTTTAGACTGGTGAGGATTTGAAGAGGGCATGAAAGTCTCAGGGATCCTCTTCAAATAGCTGAAAACATAAATAACTAAACAAAACCCTAGGTAGAGCACTGCAAATCAATGAATTCTACCTTTATCCTTGCTTCATTTAGTTAATATGAATAGAGAGAGATAATGACATACATAAAACACATGTAAACTTTTAATTACAAAAGAAAACACAATACCAAATCAAGTTGCCACAAGAATCCCATAAAGTGTTGCAAACCCTGGTCTATTCCTTTGCCAAACTACTAAAATGAGTGTACAATAATGCTCAAAGCTTTCCCAAAAGTCCAACCTTTGCCAATGACTGAAAAACTAGTAGATATAGCCAATAAACAACTCATCCTAGCCTTTAGGGGTCGAGCTCATAATTTTAAGAGTTGTTTCAACAAGATCTAAACTGAGAACTAGAAAGTAGGCAATCGAACAACTTACCTCTAAAAACTAGGAAATTGATTCATTCAATTGCAAACTACCGTTTCATGGATGAATCTACCTCTATGAGTGAAAATTTAACATATTTGCATCAAAATCCATCAAATCACATCAAATTACATCATGATTTTTACTATTAGAAATAAAAAAGTCAAACTGTGAAGAAAGTAGGCGAAAAAATAGAGTTTTTTGACCAAAATGACAAAATTTCATCCTGTGTGTCGCACTCCTGTCCCTATGTGTTGCACTACTTTGGAGATGCTTTTGAAAGCCTTCCCATGCTCCAAATTTTCTCCAAGTGGGCTTGTTGGAAAGGTCTGCCTGTTGCATTTCCAAAACAAGTGGAATTTCTAAATTTGGCCTCCATTTTCCCCTCCCAAAATGAGTTCTCCCAACACTGCTTCCTGTGTGGCCAAAAAGGGGCAAAAAGGTCATTTTTTAGGTGTTTTTGACCTTTTTGGAAGCTAAAAACTTGTCAAAATTTCTTGACCATGTAAGGGAATTCATATTTTTCAATGATGAATCCAAAAATGCTGAGTTTTCCTCAAAAGGAGGTCTCTAGCAAAAGCGTGCGCCAAGTGGCGCGACACACCAAACGGAAAAACCTGTTTTTTAGGCCAAATTTTCAAAATTTGCAAAAAGTTTCCCAAATTTCTTGAAATTTGGACTGAGTGTCCATCATCAAGTGTTGTGATGGGCTAAGGAAGCCTCAGCCAAGATCTAGAATCTATCTTGCTCTTTTCTCTTCCTTGATGCTTTGTTCAACTTGGCCTTCAAAATCCTGATTCTTGCTTTGCACAACTTGTTTCTTGACAAGTAGTGGTAGGCCATGTGCCTCAACATCGTTTTCTCCCTGTTGGCCTTCTCTAGCATATTTTCCAAGTGCATATTTTCCCTCTCAAGCCAAGATTCATCATCAACATCAATTTCTTGTTCAAGTGGTGTCAGCTTGATTTTCCTCCTCTTGGCAGCTTGCCGGTTTTCTCGTATGTTTTGTAGCTCCATGATGGTTTGTTGATTCTCGAGTTGTTTGTTTCTTTGCTCCAGATATTTAATTATCCATTTGGCTCTTTCCAGGTTGAGATACAAATCATGAATGTCAGCTTGTTGTTCCTGAATGATCTCCTTGAGCTTTGAGCTTTGGGAGCCCAAATTGGTGTCATCATCCCAAATAAGAATGAAATCTATCTCTTGTCCTCCTAAAGGCCTATCATCATGTAATGGTTGCTTACCCTTGTCCTGTACCTGCTTTTTTGTAGAAGGAAACGATACCCCTTCCACCCCGGGTGGAGATAGTACTTGTTTTGCTGCTACAAACAATCTCCTTGTGCCCTTTTGGTATGTAACAAACACTGGCACACTGGTAGTCTGCGTCTCATGCACCTCTTGCTGATGTGAAGGCTCTCTTGCCTCATGAAAAACTGAGGGGGGTACTTGAGGACTTGTAAAGACATCATGTGCAATGAAATCCTCCCATGAGATATTCAGTAAACTAAGCTGATGCAAGACCACAATTTTGATGAGTGCAACCTGATAAATGCTATTATACTGTTGATGAGGAGACTTCCTTTGAACCAAGGTGGTCATCTTCTCAATATTCCGACAAATAAAATAGGGGAGATTCATCATTCTCACCTTAGTGAAGTGCATCAACAGTCTGATGTGGTAAGCATACAGGCGAGAAAATATGCCCTCACAGCTGAAATATTTAATTATGAGTTTCATCAAGGGTGCATATGTGTCTTGAAGGTACCTGAAAGGGAAAACTCTACCAATCTGCCTCTGAAAACCATCCTTGATGTAAGGCTCATAATGATCTCTGTCAACAAACTGCCCCTTATTCCATTGCTCACCTACATTTGGAATATTGGTCGCTTGAGCAATAGCCTTAGGTGTCAAGGTGAATGTCACACCTGCCAATGTGACTTGGCCATTATGAAGATAGAGCACAAATAGTCTGTCCAGCTCATTGTTTTATTTAACTCTTACCACCATCTCATAAAATTGAAAACAAGATTGATGTTAGAAGCATGTGACAGCAAGAGGACACGCCAATAGCTCGGCAAGTGAAGTATGCTCCTCCCGATTATGTTTTCCACTCTTATGAGGCCTCCTTAGTGCATGCATTTCTCTAGAAGAATCACTGACTATTTCCTCATTTCTGTCATAGGAAGAATCTGACTCCATGTTTGCCAATGTTTGAGTTTTCTAAGACGAGTATGAAGAGATTTTATGGTGTCAATAGGTTTTTGCTGCCAAAGATATGAATGTATGAGGGACTGTGGGGGAAATGTGTAGGGACTGTGTATGAGAGGTTGGGAATGCTGCTGATAGGTTTTTGGGAATAGAAGGGTTTAAGGGATGATATTTAGGGTTTGGGAATAGCAATTAGGGTTTGGGGGTATTTGGCTAGGGTTTGGGATAGTGGGTTTAGGGATATGGAGAATATGGAATGAGACAATATGAGTGACAAGGGAAAGAGAGAATGAAGTTAGGGAATGAGGGAGTGAAAGTGATGGGAGTGGGAATTAGCAGCAAAAAATGCAATATGCAAACCCTAGGCAGTGGTTTTTCAACAAATTGTGCAAGTAGTTAGGGTTTCAAAATTTTTTTATTGAATCACCATGAACGCTAGGCAAACTCATTCATTGGCCATGAGGGGGTGTCAACTTACTTGAACAATGATGAATTAGCGATTTTGAGAGTTGTGGAGGAAGATGTGAGCGATTTTTGGTGTTGTAGTCTTGTGCGCCACGCACATTATAAAATTACACTGCAACTTACTGCCCAATGTGCCGCGCTGATTAGATGCGCCGTGCTCTAACACAAGTGTGCTGCGCCTGCGATTTTCGCCCTTTAAACACAAAATCGCTCTTTTGGCTTTTGCAAATGGGAATGCACCTGCTCTTTTCACTTGCGGACACAAATGAGCCTCCTTTGATTTCAAAAAACATTATATAGCCATGGATTTAAGTTTTTCATTCAAGAAAACCACTCTTCTAATGTTTGGTCATTTTACTTTCTTTTAAAACTCTGTTTTGGCATTTTTCTTGGTTTTTTCCTTTGATGGACTAAATACTTTGGAAATTTTTCTCCTATGCAGGAACTGAAGTAGTAGAGGCTTGGCAAGGTGACCAGGGCTGCTTCTAAAATTATTACATATGAAAAACTAAAATTACATGAAATTTATTACATAAAACATATAAAAACTCTGTTTTTCCTCAAAATAGGGTTTTGAGGAAAGAATCAATCACTGAGCATGTGATTATTCAATTTATTGCTGCTGAGACTTTATTTGATCTCCTCATGCACCTGCTGACCATTATTTAGCGTTTTCAAGACCTTATTGATGAAACCCTAGACCTAATGAGACCTAAAACCCTAAAAATGACTTTTGCAAATTTAAAGACAAAAATGGCTGTAGATGATCTAGATGAATGAAAATGGGCCAACAAGTAAAGAACATGAGGGAAAATTTATAATATGCCCCTACCATCAGATTATCCATGATCCTAATGGAATGCAATTGATCAGATGAGACACCTAACATGTAATGCAACAAGAGAATTTGATCACTGATGGAGGGATGAAGATACCGACACTAACAATTTGCAATCAAGTTATTGGTGTTGATGACATCCATTGTATTTGATTGCTCAGCTCTTATCATGAGGGGTTATATTTATTCCCTTGCCATTAATTTCTTCATTTCTACATCCCTTTCTTCCTCATGATTCATCCATGATGCGAAAACCATCAACTGTAAGTCCCCTAGTTTTGAATTAGGGTCCCACACATTCAGATATGTCGAGGCCAAGTTATGTAGGTAGAACTCAGACATTTTAGCCCTATCGTCCAAAGTGCTTTGATCACAAAGATAAGTGAATTGTCTATAATCTTGGAAGGGCATATTGCCTCTCTATTCTAAAGTCTTGATTTGGAACTCGAGCCACTGTTCCTTAAGATACAATGCATAGGACTTTGCTGGCATTCTGCACTAGATTTCCTCTAAGGATAGACTGGCCATGGATGCCAATTGATTATCTATTTATTTTAGTTGTCCCCTTAACCATGCATTCTCTACCTCCAACTGATCTTTCATCATTACCTATCTGTCCCTCAGGCTCCTTAGTTCTTTTCCCATCTCCTTTACTTTCTCCTCCATGTGAACTATGTCCTCCACTCCTTTAGATTTAGCAATTTGCATCCACCTATGTGTTCTTTCCCTTTCTTTCTCAAGCTTTAAGAATAAGGGGATGGAAAATTTCTATGGAATGACCCTACCCCCTTCAATGAACCTATTGCAGGAGTCAAGGTTAGGTTGAGGACTAGGTTCCCTCAGCTTTGGATCCTCCTTATTTGTTTCTTGCTGCATGATCCCTTCTTTGTCCAATTTTTGAGTTTCCTGTAGGATGGCCTCTGCTTCCTATAGGTCCTTTTGTGTCTCCTGTAGGAGGCCTTTTCCTTTGGATGAGGCAGATTTGGTGAGAGGCCTCCTAGCATAAGTGATAGGGGACTTGGGAGAGGCTTGTCCTGATGATTCTTCTTCTTGATTTTTCACAAGAGGAGTTATCTTTTCCTACTATTTTGGTGAGCCTTCAATGAAAATAGGAACTTTGGTGGGTGTTTGAGGTTTTCCCTACTTGATCCTTTTACCTTTTCTTGTCCTAAAGTATAATGGAGTTTTTCTCTGTCTCTTTCCTTTTTGCTTGATAAGGGTACTAAGGGAATTGAGGGCAACTACTACCTCTTTCTCAGTGGGTTCTGGAGATACCTTAGGTGATTCCTCCCCTTCTTTGCCTTGCATTGTATACCTCTATTCTTCCTTGTCTTCTGTCTCCCTTTTTCCATTCTCCTTCTCATCCTTGTCTTTCTCCTCTTCTTCTCCCTCTAGTTCCTCACTTTGTTCATCTTTCTCTGTTTCTTCTTCATCCCTTTCACTGGTAGTGGGGCTTTTGTCATACTCAAGGGCTTTTATGTCTTCCTCTATCTGCATGTCTCTGAAAGATGGCCATGTGATAGGGAGTCTTATTTTTTGGAGGGAATCTTCTATATGCACAATTCCCCTAGACTGCAATATTTTCAACATAATAGAAGGCTTTTCTATATGCTCTTTACTTGGAAATTATGGAAAAGTATAGCTCCTACCTCCTTATGATTTCCTGATGAAGCCAACCTCTGGTTTTTCCCTTTAAAAATGCTTACTGTCAATCTTGTAGGTTGTAGGTTTTAACCCCATACAGAAATTACCTACATACGAATTCTAAATCACAGGAAAAATAAAAATGCGAGAGAATAACACATAAAACACATATACACAGAGATTTCCCACTGGATCTCAAAACCGAGACTACCAGCGTGATTTTTCATTATATTCATTTCAATGTTACAATACATATTTATACATGCCGAAGCATCCAATACCATGGACCGAAAACCATCGCATCCAAAACTGTGGACCGAAAACC
>APFE030654167.1:0-13471 GCA_000404065.3 Pinus taeda
CTAGTTATGTACTTACGATTCATGCCCCCATTGACGATTTTGGCCCCAGCATGTTTTCAAATTTTGAAACAACTCGGTGAGTGATGGGGCAGATAAAAAAATATATCTGGCATTAATTGTTAAGAATTATATTGTCCTTGGAGAATGAAGGGCATAGTGGGCAGTCGACTCGTCAACCAGGAAATCTAGTTCGAAAATCCTTTTACATTATTAATGCCCCAATTTTATATTATGTTACATCGAGCTTTCTAATATATAAACGTGCTCAGTCACGACGGTTCTTATGTTTTGTTTTTTTATTATTATTTTGTTTTTATTAAATATTATTATGTTAAAATATATTTTATACATAATTATAAAATATAATCCAATCAATTACTAAATAATTAAATAAAAATTATATTTACAAATTAATTAAATTATATTTACATATTTAAATTTATTAATAAATTTATACAATTAAGTAAAACAAAGGATGGAATACATATATACATATATTATGTTTAGGTATATATATACATATTTTATGTTTAGGTGACGAAAATGGCTTAATCTTCTAATCATGTGGTAGAATCAAGAAAAATTTATGTTCTTGAGAAGATGGTATGGAAACAAAAGCAATGAATCCATCACACATGAAAACCAAATAAAACGAAAATTACCCAAAATTAAGAAAATCAAAGAATTCTAATGTTGACATTGGAAATATTGATATGGAGGGCCCATTTTGGCGAAACTTTTTTGTATGGATCCGCGGTTCAACCATAGGGTGCCAACATAGGTGTTTGTCATAGTCTAGCGCAACACTTGCATTCTCAATCTTTTGCAAGGGAAGAAGGTCTCACCTAAGGCATGCAGAGACTCTAAATTTAATATTTTGGTTATCGAAAGGAACACGATTCATTCCATTAATTAAATTATACACAAATCTCACAGACATTAATAAATGCTCAAATAATTATTACATGATAACAAAAGAATACAAAACAATGAAATTAACAGAGCATTATAAAATTTTGAAGGGTATATTCAATGCGTCATATTCAAATATATATACTCACAGACACAGATCCCCACAATATGCTTCTTTATGTTAGTACTGCAAGAGTGAAGTCATTACGTCAGATATTTGGGAAATCTATACAAGATATTTTTAGAACTTTTTCAAACTATATGGGCAGAGAAGACAATATTACACTAGAATGCATAAAATAGTAATTTAATTTTCATTTCAGTAATATGATTTCATTGTTTTTCATGTCTCTAAGAATTGTGATCCATCTAAATTTATGTATATATTCCCTTTTGATTTTATCCATGATTGCTTGATTTCGTCCAACTTCGCCATCTTGGTGGAATCTAACTACATGGCCCACTTTCACTTAATTCATTCAAACTCAGCTTCTTTATCCATCTTCCATAGCCTTAGCGAGTTCCAATGTAACTGTTCACTTTTCTTACTTGCCACTTTCTTCTTTCCGTTCTCATTTTCCATCTTGTTTGGCAATTTTCTTTTCTACTTGCACTATTTATCTCTATGGATCTTTTTGTCAAAATTGATCAAAATTTCTCACAAAAATGAAGGACCCAATAAGCCCTGACCAAAATCCATGGAATCACTCTTCAGTCAGTCCCTTACATATGTTCTTGGTCCTTCTTATGGTTATACAATTACTGCTAATGTTCCTTGTCCCTCCACAAATTGTTTTCCTTCAAACGATGGACCCAACAATGGAATGGTCTACAAAATTTGAGTCTTAAAAATACCTTAGTTCTCTAGTGCATCTTTCATGTAGTGAGCAAAGGATTGGTGCTGTTAATGAATTGGGTTATAGTCTTCATAGCTAGTTTCTCAGTGTGTGAAGCAAGAAAATTTGTCCACTAAGTATCTACATCAAGATTAAGCTTACATAGCTGCATTTATTTCGCTTTAGTAGCAAGATAAAGGCCTCAAAGAGTAGTCTTGGCCTTGTCTAATTCCTCCCATAATCCATCAATTTTCTACTTGATTTCTTCACCTTGATTAAAGAATTTTTTTTGTTGTACCAAGTCTATGGTTGTAAGAGCTTGCTTCATCAAGTGTTTTCTCTATTTTCACAAATAATATAGAGGATGATTATGATTAGAAAGCAATCCTATCCAATCTTATACTTGATGGAAAATATCCTCTGAACCCCATATTCACTACTGAAGTGTACCTTGGAAGTTAGATCCGTGTACAATCGTTTCATTGATCCACTGTTGGAACTTCTATATATGGATGAAAATAAAATGTCACATTGTTGGCCCTCATTTTTGGTCATTTTTGCCTATCCTAAACCCGTCCCTTTACCACCATATTCCATCATATTTCACTTACATATGCTTCATTTCATTCTTATTTCTCATATTCAGGTAACTAAATTAAGTTTTTCAATTTTTTAGAGATTTTTGTAAAAATTTGGTTTTTAGATTAAATTTGGACTACCCTAAAAATTCTCGTAATAGCTCCGTTAAAGTCATATGTGAAGCACACCTAGGTGAGAGCTGAGTGCATATTTGGAATGCTTGGGAAGCACGTATGGATCAACACCTAACTGTTCGGTCAAATTGAGCAAACACAGACCGGATCAACGTTGGTTAAACTTGACTTGTCATTCAAAAATCCCTATTAAAAAGGGGTATACTATTATTTTTTGGGATTTTTCCTAATTTTGTGAACTAGAATTAATGAGTTCGACCTGGATGGATGGCTTAGGATAGATAAATATTGTTAGAGCTATTGTAGCTAAGTTGGTTGATAATTTTCTTATTTAAACTAAATTTATGAACCATTCATATGTTTAATTTGTATTCAGACTATTGGAGACCTTTTGATAATTTGAAGAATACATTCTTTTATTCTAACTTGATGTTCATGTTGTGGATATTTTCATAAGTTAGGTGTACAAGGCAATGTTGGAGGGCCCCCATACCAAGCTAAGTACACATTGATTACATTAGTATAATTTTAATTTTAGTATTTCTTGTTTCAGATTTATGCTTTAGTTATTTAAATCTTTGATGCTTCTTATGTGATTTTTGGATGATGATAGTTTAAAATTAGATTTTCATATGAGAGGAAAAAGAATAATTTAAGTTAATTTCTCTTTCTAACAAGTTATGAATCATAGCTAAAATCATCCTTTTTGCATTTGTTGTATTATTTCTTGAATTCCAGTTTTATTTGATGCAATGGTAATGTTATTGGAGTAGATCTATGAAAAAGGACAACCATGATATCCAAAGTTAGGATCCTCTTCTCTTTCTTTCTACACATTACAAACCACTTCTCTTTAGTTTCTCTTCTTGGGGACAATACTATGAGAAAGGGCAACCAGGACCTCCTAAGTTAAGAGCCACTTATCTTGCTTGCTGTGTAGTATACCTAGTGGGGATAGTATGGGGTACAGAGGGATGTACCCAAGGAATAATGTAATAATGTGTTGGGCCATAGAAATAAATAAAGTGGTTAACCTGTATCATGTAAGGGACCACAAGTAGTTAGAAATAATGTAATAAGCCCAATGTATTAGATAGATGGGATTGAGGGAACCATGGTAATAACCTATGGTATTGTATGTATGAGGACTATATAGAGGCTAGAGAGTCCCCATTAAGAGATGTCAAAGAATATTATATGAACAAGAATATGGCTTGTGGAGTGTTCTCCTTTCTTAAGGAGTGAATGTATCGTGTTGCCCTACCTTAAGGGTTTGATCAATAAAGAAGCATTTCCATCTATTTCTATCTTATTATTTATGGGTATATTTGTATTTTCATATATTTTCAAATTATATCTATAACAAATGGTATCAGATCGGATCTATAACAAGTGATATATTTCTGTAAAAATAGTTGATTTTAAATCAACGAGATCTCCCTCATATAGACTCCGATTTAACGATATTTTTTTTAAATTAGGTATTTTTTTGCAAAGAACCTAGGTCTGCAATTAGATTATGAAAATGTTGCCCTAGAATGTATAGATCTGATCTACAAACTTGCTGCCCCAAAAAGTGTTTGCAACACAGCTAATTTTCAAATCAATGACATCTCCCTCATCCGGACTCCGATTTGGCCGATTTCTTTTTTGAAATTGGGTATTTTTCTACAAAGAACCTAGATATGCAATTATATTCTACAAATGTCACCCTAGAACATACAGATCTGATTTGAAAACTCGCCGCCCCAAAAAACATCTGCAACACAGCTGATTTTTAAATCAGTGATATTTCCCTCATTTGGACTTCGATTTGGCCAATTTTTTTTCCAAATTGGGTATTTTTCACACAAAACTAAGATCTGCAATTAGATTCTACCAATTTTGAACCAGAATGTATAGATATGATCTGCAAAGTTGTTTCCCCAAAGAGTTCTTGCAAAAATAATAAAAAAAATTATGGTTTGCCCAAGAAAGTTCTCTAATACCACTTGTTATAGATCTGATCTAAAAATATATGAAAATACAAATATACCCAATAACTGTAAATAATCACCAAAAATCACCAAAATTAGCAATATTTGAATATAGATAGAAATGCTTCTTTAATGATCAAACCCTTGAGGTAGGGAAAAACCATATAATCACTCCTTAAGTAAGGAGAACACTCAACAAGCCATATGCTTGTTCATACAATATTCCTTGACATCTCTTAATGGGGAGTCTCTAGCCTCTACATAGGCCTCATACATACAATACCATGGGTCATTACCATGATTCCCTAATTACCACCTATCTAATACAATGGGCTTATTACATTATTGGTAACTACTTGTGGTCCATTACATGATATAGGTTAACCACTTTATTTATTACTACGACCCATCCCATTATTAGATTATTCCCTTGGGTACCTCCCTCTATACCCCATACTATCCCCCATAGGTATACTACATTGCACCCCCCTTCAACATATTTCATCCACGAAACATAAGAAGAAAACAAACAATAAGATATACTCAAAAGAGTAGTCCACAGGTACCATGAACGTGCATCTAGCCATCCAAGAGAAAGGTGAACCCTTAATCTAGTTGGTGCCTCTCTTGGTTGAGATGAAAGTTGACCTTGGTGGCTCTTCTGTGTTGTTTTATTGTGTGTGGATCATTGCCCGTCTCTATCTATCATCCAGGGGTTGTTGTCCTTGTTGTTGATTTGTTGCCGTCGTGTTGGATTTTTTCTTACGGGGTGATGTGGGTGTTGATATGCTGAAGTTTAAACCAACGATGTACCTTTCTTTAATTCACCACTTAATGGAGCCTGATTGGTATTTGGTACATGTTGTGGTGCCTGCTATTGTTTCCTATCTTCCAATATTAATTCAACCACTGAGTCCTCATCTGATGTATTAGTACTTGTAACATTTTCTGCTTCAGCCTCCTTGGACATTCCCTATTTTTCTAGTACCTAGTTTGATGTTTGTGTTTGATTTTTAACCATCAAAGGCTCATCATCTGATGCATTAGTATCATTAGAGCTTTGTGCTTCTGCCTCCATAGTCTCTGCTTGGGTCTTAATGGAAATATCTTGTAATGCTATTTTCTTCTTTTTATACTAGAGCTTCATGAATTTCTTCTGCACATTATTATTGATTGTACCCACAGATTCTATCCAAGGATATTTCAAAACAACATCCATGTTATCCATATCTGAAGTATAAAAATCACAATGCAACACACACTTATCCATAGAAAGCTTCAAATCTTTATAAACTTGAACATCCCCATTATCAATTTGTGTGTTTTCAATGCGTTTTGTTGGAACTTGCATTTTTTTTGCTAAATTAACATTGATAAAATTATGCTTGCAGCTAAGATTTATACACACAATGATATTCTCCTTCTTAATCAACCCATGAACATGTTATAAGGAGATACCAAGAGAAAATAACCCTTTAATTTTCTTGGTTTCCTTCTTTCCTGTAAAAATAAAATCTTTGTTAGGTTTTTTGGTTTCCTCATTTCTAGTATGAGACCATTTGTCCAAAAGAAGTTTTTCAAATTCTTCATTTGAAAATTTTAACTTTTGGGTGCCAAGTGAGTACCACCATATGGCAGCCTTGTCTTTCACATTATGCCATAGGAAACTTCTCCAATATTTCTGATGGTTTTTCTTAAGATTTTTTATGAATTCTTCAATAGTAGGACCGTTATCTTTCCCTGTAAAAAATTGCTTGCTAGAGGCCATGAAGAGGGTTTTGAAAAAAAATCACTTACATGGCGGAAATTTAAAGTGGCCACAATTTAGTCAATATTGCTCAGAACCCCTATTATGACCTATTTTCGAAAATGGACCAACCATTTTGCATCTTCCCATGTGATAGAAATCCTGACCCAAATACTGAAATTTCATATTCACGCTACAATTGTCCCACCGTCACAAAAATTTCTGAAAAATAGCTGATTTTAAATCAGCAATATCTCCCTCATCCAGAATCTCATTCGACTGATTTTTTTTTTTTAAATTGGATATTTTTTTGGCAAAGAACCTAGATATCCAATTATATTTTGAAAATGGTGGCCCAAAATGTACATATCTGATCTACAAACTCCCCACCTCGAAAACTCTCTACAACACAGCTGATTTTTAAATCAGTGATATCTCCGTCATCCGGACTTCAATTCCACCGATTTTTCTTGCAAATTGGGTATTTTTTTGCAAACAACCTAGATTTGTAATTAGATTCTACCAATTTTGCACCAGAACTTACAGATCTGATCTACAAACTCGTCACCTAAAAAAAGTTCCTGCCAAAAAAAAATATCTGTTTTTCCCAAGAAAGTGCTTTGATACCACTTGTTATAGATATGATATGAAAATATATGAAAATAAAAATATACTCAATAACTGTAAATAATTGCCAAAAATAACAATATTTGAATATAGATAGAAAAGCTTCTTTATTGATCAAACCCTTGAGGTAGGGAAACACCATAAAATCACTCCTTAAGGAAGGAGAACACTCCACAAGCCATATTCTTGTTCATAAAATATTCTTTGAAATCTCTTAGGGAGTCTCTAGCCTCTATATAGACCTCATACATAAAATACCATGGGTCATTACCATGGTTCCCTCAATACCATCTATCTAATACAATGGGCTTATTACATTATTGCTAACTATTTGTGGTCCCTTACATGATACAAGTTAACCACTTTATTTATTACTATGGCCCATCCCATTATTACAATATTCCCTCGGGTACCTCCCTCTATAGCCCATACTGCCCCCTAGGTATGCTACAAAGTTAGTTTTTCATTCTGCTTATTTTCAAGATCTTCTTTTAGAGAGAGGATCTTAGCTTCAAGACTTTCATAGTTACTGGATCTATCTTTAAGTCTCTCGATTGTTGTACTCTTTTGATTTACTTCATTTCTTAATGAAGTCACTTCATCCTGCAGCTTTTGACATTGATCTTCCTTTTCATTGTACTACTTCCTTACATTGTTTCCTTCCTCCAGCTGAGCTTTTAATTTGGTAACTTCTTCTTTGAAGGTACACTCCCTTTTGTTAAATAGATCTTGTTGATATCTGATTTTATCTATGAGTATTTTAACTTCTAAATCTATGCTTCTTTCACTATCACTTCCAATATATCAAATATTTCATGAACAAAGAAAAGTATCACTAGAAGACCAAAAATTTGTACCTTATACTTCATTTGCTTGTTCATCTTCAATCTGAGGTGATTCTGAATCTGAATACTTGCTTCCATCTAACGACCCATTATCTCTCATGATGTCACTGTTCCTTTGAGATGCCTTCCTCTTCTAAGGCGCTTTCTTCCTTAGCTTCTTTCCCATTATTTGTACGGATCTCCTTCAAGCGATCAAGGTTCTACCAAAAGAACTTGGCTCTGACACCAATTTTCAGAAATAACATTGAGAGGGGGGGTGACTCGGTATTAGTCAAATCAATAACTTTTTCTTTTCATGCTCTGATTTATATACGCTACTTCAATGAAGGTAACTTGCGTGTACATGCAACTGTATTTAAGGCAACCAATGTATATACAACAGAATTATGATTTAATTAATTCATCATATATTGATCTTTAATCAGTGCATCATTACTTCATTAACCTCATAGGTGCATCCTTAGTTCAGATCAAGCAAAGCATCAGAAACCCATAATCTGCATATTTGATCTAACACTTCATAAGATATTCAATACTTGCATCCTCGGTCTAATGATCTTCTTCTCCTTATATAGCTTTAGGCCTTTATCAATACCTTGGACCAAAACCACTTAGGACCAATACCTTGGACCAAATACCTCGGACCAATACTGCGGACCAAATACCTTGGAGCAAAACCTTGATTTTCCATCCCATATTCACTTTTCCTTATGTCAAAGTGTGTGTATATGTGTATGTTCCTTTTGTTCTATTAAACTGCATGTATATGTTTCTTAGACAAAGTGAGTCAATGTATACTTCTTAAACAACTCTCTTTCTTCAATCTCTGGAGTCTGATTTGCAATATTTTGTTGTTAACTAGTTGCACTATGACCTTTCATCTGTGTGAGTTTCCATCAAGGACACCACCTGTATCTAATGCTAACAATATCCCCCTTTGGACTTGATGGGAACAACAACACGAAGATACTCTCTCCCTTTGCCATCAAGGGCAAAGGGCGGACCAAGATATTCTCCCCCTCTGATATACATTATATTGTCCTTGCTCCCCCTGAGTACATGCTGAAATCTCAGATTAAGCTCCCCCTTTGTACATGCTGAGATGCACTAAACCGTCCATCCTCCTCCTGAGCACATGGAGAGTCTGTAAAAATGTTTTCCAAAAGAATAACATGACTCTATAACTCAACTATGTGAGTATGACCTTCTTATCATCAATGACTCATACATACATTAATCTCCCAAACAAGTGGGGATACACCAAATTTGACTCATCCACCCAACCAAGTGGGGATATACTAAATGTTTATACATAATTGAAAATAAAAATTATTACATCATCCTTCCCATGCATAGTGTGGTTAAAAATTACGTCTTTCATGACCTTTACATCAAATGATATACATGACATTTATAACAAGGACCAACAATCTAAACAGGACCATGATAGTCATTACAAACTGTCATACACCATATATGATCTACACCATCAGCATATGTCAACAACATCAAGATCAACAGGTTGTATATCTCCATCATTAAAAGAGTCACCTGAATCAAAACAGCTATGTGGATCAAACAAATGTAAGCATCTTCATGTTCCAAGATCTTCTAACATAATTCCAACAATGCATTATTAAAAGCACATGCTCCCCCTAAACCTATGCCAATTGTTCATTATTAGATCTGATCATTGAAAATATCAGTAAGAATCATCAAGGCATCATCATCAATCAGATATATACCAACCTTTTAACAACTTATGAGGACCAACACATTTCCACATATCATCAGCACATCATAACCATCATCAAACAAAGTAGATAATTGACTGAACCATATCAGACCCATTTTCTTGAGTCTGTCCCACTGATTTTTCCTCAAACCAACATATACGAGATTGTGCAGCTTCGAACTCGCATATATACGTGACTTTTCTTCATGAAAATTGTGTATGGGATTTAGAAAAATGAATTTCGCACTTTTAGCTCCCCCTGAGTCTGTTATATCTGTAAACTGAGCTATGACACATGTTTTTTATTGTACCTCCTTCTTCTTCCATATCTTCAATTCTGATGATGTTTTCTCCTTTTGGTATGGTGCCCAAAATTTTTCTTACATTCCTTTGCTATATGTCCAAACTTATTACATGAATAACATCTTACATGTTTCATAGTCCTTCTATAGAAGTCAATGGATTTGTGACCAAACATATTGTAAGAAAAACAATATCCCTTAAAATACCTGGAAGCTGATGATCTTTCTGGGTGAAGGTCTTGAACCATTCTACTTCTGCATCTCACTGCAACATGTCCAAAATTATGACATATAGAGCATTGAGCATTATTCAATGGAGGAAATAACCAACTATCACTTCCACAGTTAAGAGCAAAAGATTTTCTTTGAAGACTTTCTTTCCTTGGTTGTTGATGGGGTTGACCTCTCATCTCCTTTTTGAGCATTTCATATTTTGCATTAGAGTTCCTTGCCTCATTTTGTGAGCTAGATTCAGCTTCAATAGATTCATGAAAATCAAGACCAGTTTTGATAGTAGGAGACCTTTCACTACTAATAATATTATCCAAAATTTTAGTATTGTCTTGAAATCGTAACAATTTATCCTTTTCTTCTAATTTACCTTTCAGAATATTTACCTCAACCTGATATTGCTCTTCCTTTTCTAGATATTGCTTCTTCAATATTTCTTCAGCCTTTCTTCCTTCTTCCACTTCTTTCCTTAATTTGAGAATCTCATTTTCTTGTTCTTCATGTACTTGAGGTAGTTCTTCATTCTGTTTATTTTCAAGATCTTCTTTTAGAGAGAGGATCTTAGCTTCAAGACTTTCACGGTGACTGGATCTATCTTTAAGTCTCTTAAATTGTTGTACTCTTCTCATTTACTTCATTTCTTAATGATGTCACTTCATCCTGTAGCTTTTGACATTGATCTTCCTTTTCCTTGTACTACTTCCTTACATTATTTCCTTCCTCCAGCTTAGCTTTTAATCTAGTAACTTCTTATTTGAAGGTACACTGCCTTTTGTTAAATAGATCTTGTTGATCTATGATTTTATTTATGAGTGTTTTAAATTCTACCTCTATGTTTCTTTCACAATCACTTCGAATATCTTCAATATTGCATGAACAAAGAAAAGTATCACTAGAAGACCAAAAATTTGTACCTGATAATTCATTTTCTTATTCATCTTTAATTTGAGGTGATTCTGAATCTGAATACTTTCTTTCACCTAATGATCCATTGTCTCTGCTTTTGTCATTGTTCTTTTGAGATGTCTTCCTTTTCTGAGGTGCTTTCTTCTTTAGCTTCTTTCCCATTGTTTCTACAAATGTCCTTCAAGAGATCGAGCTTTTGCCAAAAGAACTTGGCTCTGATACCAATTGTTGGAAATAATACTGAGAAGGGGCGGGGGTGAATCATTGTTAGTCAAATCAATAAATTTTTCTTTTCATATTCTAATTTATATATGCTACTTCCATGAAGGTAACTCGCATGTACACACAACTGTATTTAAGGCAACTAGCGTATATACAACAAACTTATGATTCAGTTAATTCACCATATGTTGATATTTAATTAGTGAATCAATACTTCATTAACCTCAAAGGTTCATCCTTAGTTTAGATAAAAAAAACATCAGAAACGCATAACCTACATATTTGATCTAAAACTTAATAAGATATTAAATACTTGCACCCTTGGCCTATTTATCTTCTCCTCCTTATATAACTTTAGGCGTTTGTCAATACGTTGGACCAAAACTACTTAGGACCAAATACCTTGGACCAATATCGCGGACGAAATACCTTGGACCAATACCTTGGACCAAATACCTCAGACTAATACCTTGGACCAAAACCTTGATTTTCCATCCCATACGCACTTTTCCTTCTATGAAAGTGTGTGTATACGTGTATGCTCCTTTTGTTCTTTTAACCTGCGTGTATATGATGCTTGGTAAAAGTGAATCAACATATACTTCTTAAACCACTCTCTTTCTTCAATCTTTGGAGTCCAATCTGTAATATTTTATTGTTAGCCTGTTGCACTATGATTTGTCATCTGTGTGATTTGTCATCAAGGACAACACCTGTATCATAATGCCAACACAAAGACCAATCTTGAAATGTGTTAGATGAGGATACCAAAGAGATATTCATGTGCTTGAATCTAGTAAACTAAAAATAACTAAGCTATTTAGTTGGGTTTATGCACATGAGGACGGTCTTCCCCTAAGGGGGAGGGGTTTGTAACAACCCTAGGTTAAAAATCCATGTAATAAAGTTGATAAAGGAAAAATAAGACAAAGGTGATGAGACATGTATTCCAAGATAAATGTTGATAAAAGCATCCTAGTAGGTGTTCATTCAGTTTATTATGGCTAAGGAAATTAAAAAAGGCAATGAAGAAGGCTTTTGAAAAGGAAATGAGGCATTATTTGGCATTTTATTTATGAAAATAAAAGAAATTAGGAGAAAAATAATGTGAATGGTCACAAATTTGCATGAGAATGAAATTAAATGAAAAATGAAGGAAAATGAAGAAATTATAGGCCTCATTGATAAAAAGGATTTTCAGGATCAATTCATGGTTTTTGTTAGTATTATCTTATGTTAGTTCAATTTTGGTGCCTTATCCTTAGTCTCTTTCTCTTATACTCTTGGACACTTACATTTTTCATGGAGCACTCTAGCATTGGATCAAGAAAATAAAAAGAAGGACAAGGAAGGAAAAGGGAAGAAAATATTTAGTAAGCAAGAGTAGGATCAAGCAGCTACAACAACATTACTTGCAGGTATAAAATCGCATGTATGGTTTCCTTGCTAGCTTTGGAATGCACGTGTGTAATTGGTTCTCTTGTTATCACGGGCATGAGTCTTGTGAGATGTGAGAGTGTATTTCACCGTTGCCTTGCCATTTCTTGATAACCATGGTGTGATGGGATTCTCTCTTACTTGACTGAGCTCGATTGCTAGATGGTTTTGAAATTGAGTGGGTTGTTCTCAGGAGAAAAAAACACAAGGCCTAAGAATCCCTGGAATGGTGAAGCTGGGATTGTCATAAAGATGGATTGTCTGTACCTCGGTGGGCCTAAGAATCCTCAACCAGTGAATGGCGGGATATACAGTAAAGCCTAGAGGTGTTTGCCCTCTATTAGGCCTAGGAATCCTCGACGAGTGAATGTCGAGATATATGGTAAACCCTAGACGGTGGAGTCTCATTGGGCCTAGGAATGCTCGACCGGTGAATGGTAGGATATAAGGTAAAGCCTAAAGATTGAAGACAAATAAATTCCTCATTGTTTAGGTGGAGAGATCCAGAGGGATTCATGCTTGTATAGGCCTAATCATCCTGGGATCAGTATATGGAGGGATGGTAGTAAAGGTTGGTAGTGTATGTTTCTTTTTGGGCCTAGGAGTCCCTTGTTGGGATTGTAGTAAAGTTTGTGTGGATCCTACTAAATTTTCCATAATATTGAATATGTCATCACCCACCTCATTTTGATAGTTTTATTCCGCTCTAGGAAATACTAGCTTTTATCAAAAATTCATTTGAAATTATGCTTCCATTACGGCTCCATTGGAGAATCTCCTTATGAAGTTTGACAGTGTTGTGTGGTTTGCTGAATGCAATGATGCATTTGATACATTGAAAGAGAAGCTTGTGAGCACATCGATTTTAGTCTATCCTTACTAGAATAACAAATTCCATGTCCATGTTGATGCCTCTGGGATCGCTTTGGGCGCTATCTTGATGCAACCGTGTCAAGGAAACTTGGACTACCCTATCTATTTC
>APFE030654174.1:8413-90957 GCA_000404065.3 Pinus taeda
AATACTAGTGATTACCCCATTACTATTGTAGTTGTATCCCTTATTAATATTTTTGTGCCCCTATTGTCCCCATAGTTTTATTATTGTGCCCCATAGATCCCTCTATTGTTATTTTTGTGGCTTTATATTATTATTGTTAGGTCGGCTGGGTTATATTGTGACTCCTTAGACTCCTATATATAGAAAGGAGGTTTTGTCATTTGAATCATCCAAGAATTGTTCATTTATGTAATGTAAAGGAGGTTGCCACCTCGAAGAGGCTGAATTCTAAGGCGTTGATCTATCTTTTCTATCTTTTCTTGAGCTGGTTTCATAACACAAACAACATGAGAAGTTCAACTAATCGCACACCAATGGGAAAGTGGAGGAGAACTAGGGAGTAATCAGAGTCAAGGGGAGATGGAAGAATAAAAAAAAGACTATGGTGGAGATTAAAGGTAGGTACGAGATTACAGATGTGAATGTGAAGTGGTGAGATGAAGATAGAATATATGGAGGGTGGAACATTGAGGAGTGGATGGAGGTTTTGATGAAGTAACGTGGGATGAGGTTAGTTAGTGTTGATGCCCACTGTAAGGAGGATCCCAAGAAGTGGGGAGAGAAAATGCCACTAGAGGATAAGGAGTAGTGCAAGTGATCAAAGCTATGAAGGAACATAATTCAGTACCCCATGCAGAAAAGTGGAGGAGGAAGAGAAGTTATGTCCATGCAACATGGATTTTTTGAACCCTAGACAGTAGAACCATACCATGCCTAATGTCAAACCCATTACCCCACTCGCATATAGAAATATAGAATCAAGTACTCAACATGCTGTAACGAATAGTGTAAATGTAATCATAGTAAAGAGGGTGGAGGTAATAGTAGTTGTAGAGCTAGTCAAACAGTAGGTGGAGTGTCACAGAGTGCTTAGGTTTAGTCTAATGTATGGAGAAGTGCACAATTTTCTAGTGGCACTGTAGGTGTGAATAGAAGTACTTCATAAGGGAGTATTGTACAAAGTATGATGACAAGTGTAGAATTGAGGATGCCTATGTTTCATGGTGTTAGGAATGACGATCTAGAGAAAAACGTATTTGTTTGCAGGGTTGTTTGGATGTAAAAATAGTAACTGGATGAGGCAATAAAGATTATGCAGTTAGAGGCTTCCTTTAGGGACCACACATTGACATGGTACATAAAGTACAAGAGTGCGACTCTAACTAGACATGCCAAGATGCTAAATGAAATATAAGCAACCATTAATTAGAGAATTTCAGAAGTCTAAATATGATTCCCAATGCATTAGTAAGTAGAGGGAGATTAAGCATGGTTCAAGCGAGTTGGTATGGGATTTTGACCAGAGCTTTATGATCTTGAAGGATAGGCTGACGTTTGATATTTGGATGTGTAACATAAATAATGCTTCATTGCTAGTTTAATTCTTAATATTAGGATACCACTAACACAATAAAGAATCAATTCACAGTTGAAGACATTAGAATTTGTGCTAAAAATGGACACTTCTCAAGTAGGGAGCAGAGAAAATTGTGGTATGGCACAGGTGCAGTCTCAGTTGGTGGCATTGACTCTTCAGTTATAGGGTCTAACTAAGGGGAAAGAGAGGTGAGAGGAAGTGTGGTGTACTATGTGCAGGAAAAAATGTCACCACATAAATGACTCCAAGTTGCTGACATACTATATGGGAACTGATGTAGTTAATCCTCTTGTGCAGGGTAGAGGGATGTGGTGTGAAGTTTGATGATTATGGGGTCACACCCCATAGAATTGTTTGATGATGTAGAAGTATGAGGTGAATGCATGAACTTTATTTTGTGACTTTTGAAAATCAGTGTCACATGATATCCAACATTTTCACACATTAGAATTGTTGCACAAATGTGTATTTGATTCATTTAGGTTATAGGGACCCAAAGGAAGTTAAGATACAATGAGAGGCTTTAACAATCCAAGATATAATTAGATTGGAAAATATAATCAGCCTATACAAGGAGAGGGAATGACAACTAGAGGTCTAAGAGGACTAATGAGAAGAAGAGAAGGATTTGGAAGAGGTCAGGACCTCTTGCATGTTATAATTATGGACAATAAGGACACCTTGCACGAGATTTTCCTAATCCATGTTGTACATGTACATATTTTAGGGCACAAGAATACACAACTGAGAATTTCCCATAACTGATTTCCAAATGGTAATAGAAGATGGTTCCAAATGTATAAATGATAGTAGTTAATCCTCGTAGGACCCAACAATGAGTTGGTGCAGTAACTCAAGGAGGTGTTAGGATAAGACTTGATGTTGTGAAACCTGGGACCCCACAGCTGCAGTGAGTTAGAAGGGCACCTTAACCTCCTCCAAATTTTGATTTCTCCAAAGAGAAGGCAATGTACAAATAATCTCGAAGGGAAATGGTCATTTCAGAATGGAAAGAGGAGACCCGCTTTGAGAGGTGGTGATGCTAGTTTTCTATGATGGCACCACCTCTAGAGAATCTATGACAAAGGCGGATCCAATTTAGAAGTTATTGCAAAGTTTCCTTGAGCTAGTGAAAAGTGAATAGGCATTGGAGAACATGTACACGATGGAGCAGTGTACTAAGAAAACTGAAGTAGCTACTGCACGAGCATCACTAGACGTAGTAAGTTAGGTACCACGAAGGAAAAGGACGAGTAAATAATTTAGGTTTGGTGCACAAGTGGGATACTATGAAATGAATAATATCATATTGGACTTAGGGTCTGATGTGAATATTATGTCAAAATTTACTTGGGAAATGATGGGAAAGCCAAGGTTGACATGGTCTCCTATTCATCTAAGACTAGCTAATCAACATCATATCTTCCCAATTGGTAGGTTGACCCGTGTATCAATAGATATTGATGGGGCTACAAGTACTACTAACTTTGAAGTTATAGATATCATTCATGGCACCAATCCATACCCTTCTCTGTTAGGAATTGATTGGGATTTTGATAATCAAGTAATTATTAACCTTTAAAAGAGAGACGCTATTTTCGAAATAGGGGACATTCAAGTTATAGCATCTTTGGATCCTTCGGGAAGGGGACTGGTACATTGAGCTAGTTAAAGGAGAGTTGAGCCAAGAAGAACTGGACAATATTTACAATGCAATAAAACCTTGGGAGGATTATGTGAACCCTACCATGGATTGGATGTTGATATAGCATAGTGTGGTGTCTTTCACTTCTAACTCAGACGAATTGTTGGAAAACTAGTAAAATAGACTACATGAGACAAGTACTCCAAGATGTAGACACCTTCATAGAGTAGTGCATTGAATCGGTACCAAGGTGCTCAACTCAACCTGATTTGGTGTATTGTCCGAATTAACTATTTTTGTGCAATATTTTGAAGATCGAACAGTGAAGCTTATAAGAATTCCCATGCTAGACGTTGCATTGCATGTTATTCCAGCTAGGTTGTGGGTTGTGCACAAGAGTCAGATCGCATGATGGAAACAATGCAGAAAATTATTGTGCATCAAATTTGGCACCAATTGTGGGTTTCCTGGGTAGAAATAATCATGCATGGAATGCCCAAGGCCACATTTGAATAAGTTTCTTGCAACATGGACTAGAGGATGGGTGATGCAACAAGAGTGGGTACATAGATTTGTACATACACTAGATATTTTTCCCATGAGCTAGTATATTGAGTTGGAAGTGCGCAATAGGAAAAAGGAATGAAATGAGATGGTGCAAAGCTTTAAATCTACCTTTATTTTTTAGGAAGAAGAAACAACACTCGACAAGGCTTTGAAGGTACTGCAACAGAGGATTTTTACCAATTGATAGCTGATAGTGATAAAGGATATACCAGTATTTCGTATGCACAAGTATTTGTAGCAGATACAAGAGATCATGGAATTTTATAATGTAGCAAAGATAGGAGAAGATGATGATGATCTTATAAATTTATAGATTCCATAAATCGAAGGGGAGCATCTAGTGAGTGGACCAGAATTGCAATCAACCAAGCATGTGCAACCTATTAAAACTAAGAAGGTGAATATAGGGACAGAGGAAAAGAGGAAAATGCTAAAATGAATTTATAGGGGACTATTGGGATGATGAAATGGTAGAGAAGGTTGCATACCTACTACACAACTACCAATACTTGTTCCCTAACACATTTGAAGAAATGGATGGAATTGTCAAAGAATTGGGTGAGATAAAGATTCCATTACAAATTGAGGCTAAGCTTGTAAAGCAATGACCTTATCGGTTGAATCTGGCATATAAATAAATGGTCAAGTGGTAATTGGACAAGATGTTACAAGTAAGGGTCATTAAAACTGTAGAAGAATTTGAGTGGATAAGCTTGATGGTGGTTCAGAATAAGAAGCCAAGAGAGCTCAAAATTTGAGTAGACCTTTGTAAGCTAAATGATGCGTGTGTGCATAATCTGTTCCCTACTCCTTTCAATGACTATAATGAAGAATGTGGGTGGATATGAAGCTTACTCATTTACTGATGGATTCTCTGGTTACCACCGAGGGAATATTGCGAAGGAATATCAAACTAAGAGCACTTTCATGATAGAATGGGCTTGCTTCCAATACAGAGTCATGCCATTCATGTTTAATAATGCACCAACCATCTTCTCACGCGCAATGGTTATGGCATTTAAGGAATTTATTCATAAATTTTTAGAGGTGTATCTAGATGACTAAACTGTGTTCAGCCTATTGAAGATGCATATTTAGGTTTCGTGGCTATTGTTGCACATGTACAGATAGTTGTAGATCTCATTAAACATAAAGAAATGTATTTTTTGTTCACCTTTTGGTATCTTGTTGGGGCATGTAGTCTGTAAGCCAGGTTTCTCGGTGGACCCAGCCAAGCTCGCAGTAATAGTGGATCTACCACCACCCACATTAGCTAGACAGTTGCAGTCTTCCTTGGGACATACAGGACATTATCGAAAGCTCATCTAAGGATACACTTTAATTATTTCCCCAATCAAGGAGTTGTTTAAGAAAGGGACCATTTTTTAATGGAACGATGAGTGTCAACAAGATTTTGACACCTTGAAGGAGAAATTGACTCGTGCACCAATTTTGGTATTCCCAGATTGGCACGAGGAGTTCCACGTGCATGTTGATGCTTCATTTATTGAATTGGGTGTGATTTTAGCACAAATTGAGGATGGAGAGATTGACCATCCCATTTATTTTTCCAATAGGAAGTTATCTACAATCGAGCAAAACGATACCAAGACAAAGAGAGAACGACTGGCAATGGTGTATGCACTTCAAAAGTTTAAGCATTCCTTGCTAGGAAATAAGTTCAAATAATAAGTTCAACAATCCCATGTGAGGGAGGAGGATTTTCAAGTGGCTATTCTATTTCCAGGAATATGATTTTCTGGTGGTGTAGCCTAGAAAACTAAATGAAGGACCTGACCACTTGTCTTGCTTGACCATGGTGAGGATGCACAAAATTTGGATGACAATCTACCAGATTCATAGATTTTTGTTGTGAATATTGTGGATGACCATTCAGAAGAGATTGAGAAATCCTTGAGTACAAGGATGGCACCAGAATAGCATGCTATTGCACTGAAGAAACAATTAGTAGTAAAAGCGATAAACTACCAGCTAATTGCAGGTTCGTGGAACAAGTTAGGTGTAAATGGAATTTTGTGCAAGTGAGTATTGGAGCATGGACAACTTATGAATTTTAGTGAAGCACACACACACATCATTAGAGGACATCATGTAGGATAGGCTATGGCACAAAATATATTGCACGCAAGATTATGGTTGCCTACTCTACATATTGATGCTAAGGCGTTTTGGAGAAATTGTGACATATGTCAATGAGTGGGGAAGCATTCTGAAAGATACAATATGCCCTTGGCTCCAAGATCACTCTACAACCATTGGAAAAATGGAAAATTGATTTTGTGGGCCCAATCAACCCACCCACAAGGATAACTAGCATGCTATACATAATCATTGCCACTAACTATCTGTCTAGATGGGTCAAATATTGCAACATAGAGACAATTGTGTGTTTCTAATTTAATAATATAGTTACCATATTTTGATGGGGATTCTAATGAGTTATCAAGGCACACAATTTTTGAAAAATACGGTTGCAACACTAATTAAAGAGTTATAGATCTATCATTAGAAGAGCATAGCCTACCAACTGCAAGTTAATGGCACAGTGGATGCTTTTAATAAAATATTGGACACAACTCTTACCAAGGTATGTAATGTGTAGCACGATGACTAGGATTTGAGGATATCAACAGTTTTGTGGGCCTATAGGACCACATGCAAGAAGTTAACTGGAAAAACACCTTTTCAATTAGTGTATGGGCAGGAGGCAATAATGCCAATGGAGTTTTTGGTGTCAATATTGCACATTGTAGTAGCCATGCAACTATCAAAGTCTGACGCAATGAAGTAGAGGTTATAGGAGTTACTGTAGTTGGAGTAAGATCACATAGTAGCCAACTTTCACCAAGAAGTGTAGACAACCAAAGAGAAGGCATGACATGACAAAAGAATTAATAAAAAGTCATTTCAACTTGAAGATTTGGTACTATTGTATGACAACAAGTTTTTACCGAACCCAGGAAAATTCTAGATGCTTTCAACAGGACTATACATTATCCAACACGTAACAAATGTGGGAGTGCTACATTTGAAAATTTTGGATGGTACTTTGTGAGAGGGTTTTGTTAATGGGAGCTGGTTGAAGTTTTACAAGCATAGTTGAGCTCTTGTGCATCATACATGAGAAGAAAAAGAATTCTACCTGTTGTACATAAATAGTATGTTGATTTTGGTTGATAGTAGATTTGTGATGTTTTTATTTTAGAGTTAATAAATAGTGTTTGTTCTCTATTTTTGATAGTAGAAGTTATTATATGGTTTTAAGATAAGTTACACTAAGTGCAAATATAGAACAATGTGCACCAGAGGGATTTTTGTGCACTATTAGTGGTAGAATACATAGTGCATAGTGTTGGGGCTATCCTAATCAGAGAAAGTCTATGTGAAAAAATGACATGACTGTATGACAATGTCAGATAAGTAATATTATTAATCAATGACACTATGATCATTAGAATTACTCCAGTCATCGAATCAAGCCAGTATTTCGACGATGGAAGATGATATGAAGTGAACCATGTGCTAAGGAAGAAAAATAATCACACTTAGCAGGGTAATAACTATTGAAAGGAAAGAAAGTAACTTATGACATCCTAAATCATATTAGTGGCAATAGGCATGTGTTGGGTCCTTCGGTTTTTGAAGATATTTTTGGAAATAAGTTTCAAAAGGAGTCGCAGAGAAGAAAATGGATAGATCTTCTAGAAGAAGGCCACTTGAAAATAGAAAACGACAGATAATTAGTGTATACTGGGACTCACACAAGTGTAAGAAAAGGAAAAACATGCTCAATTTTGAAAGGATCAAGAAGGATAAGGACAAAAGCACCATATTTTGTCAAAGTGGATTGGATCAAGATCAAGGAACTTGTGTAATGACCAAATCGAGTTAGTGAGTCTATAAAAGAAGCCACATATGGGAAAATTAGGAAGTTAGACCTAGAAGCTAAGATAGTATTTCGATCTACTCAGCGTCTACGTGTTGAGTGTCTATAACTTGCACAAAGTTATGAGTCTTCATTTTATGAATTGTAATGTTATTTTGTAATGTATTTGATTTTAAGATATGAGAACGCACAAGTTTGTGTGGATCTTTGTTGTAATGACTTCCTGAATAATAAAGAAAGTGTTGTAGGAATGATTTGTGTATTTCTTGATGAATGTGTGGCCCCTTTAAAATTTTAATTATGTTTGCACAGTTATCTATCTATTAATTCTTGTATGGTTGGCTTGTAAGTGGATTTGATTGTGATCAATGATATTATGTCTGAACTTAATAAATAATTCGATGATAGTTTTGGTTTCACGCCAATCATCTTGATCTCTCTTATCTTTGTCAATTCTGGCATGCCTCAAGTGAGATACTCCTTATCTATGAAGGGAGTGAAAGTGTCGACAATAAGCTAGACTATGAGGGTACTTTATTGGCAATCTCAGGCCAAACCATAGCACCAAATGTTCCAATTTTTTTCCAACAAATGGTTCTGTTGTCGGGACCCTAAAATTACAAGAGGGATTTATATCATGGTATCTAGAATTCTTAGCAGAGGTATTCAGGATTCGTGGCATGAGAAGATTTGTCATTTTATTCTATAATAGGGTCAATTGAGACATAAGAGTCTAGATGGGTAAAAGAAGAAGTTTTGTATGTTGATTCTACTTCTGGCCAATACGAAATATTTTTCTTCAAGTTCCCTGAATTATTATATAAGTGGTTGAGGCAATTGCAAGTTAAATAAGGATTTGGAAGTTGCCTTAGGCTCCATAGAGACTGATCTCGATTGAATTTGTTTGAAATTCACTGATTAGATACAGATCTAATAAGGGCTATTGATTTTTGGGTAAATGCATCATTAGAAGGAAGGCTATATTATTGAATTTGCAGCTGAAAAGCATCAACCCTTTTCTAGAGTGGAAGTAGTATTTAAGTTTTGGTTGTGAGGAAGATTGTTGAAAGAGATCCCATTTTGGATCAAAGTCTTGAAAATATGCTACTGTTCCTAGAAGATCATATGGTTTCTTCAAACCCTTAGTGTCGAGGGTTGGATCTATGGGGAGGAATGTTATGCTGTTGTGGAAAATGAGGGGTTGTTGCAATGGATCAATAAGAGTTGCATAAGGCATGATATTTTTTATCATTTTAGAGGTAAAGGACAGATGATGAGTGGAAAGAAATTAATTTGCAGGAAATTAGGTGTAGAAGAACGGAATTACAGAGGATAGGAGAAGCAGTGACAAGTTCAATGTCACGAAGGAACAACATGGGTAGTCCGGAGTTGCAAGGAAAATGAGAGAATGAGGGATCTCGATTTAGCAAAATAGGGGATGTCAGTAGATGGGTCACGGGGAGTTCAAATGGCACAGATAGACCCTACTCAGAGTTAGGAGGATTTCATATGCTTGAGCCAACTATACAACTGATTACAACGCTTGGTAAGCATACTCTAGTAGATAATGATATGCATTTTGTGATGAGGTGATTATTATTTGAAGATCACCTGGTTCTTACTAGTGGCAATCTGAAACATAGTGGTACAACTCCTCCTCTCCCTAAACTTCCCCTTGTATTGTATCAAAATACTGATTATTTCTTTTCTAAGTTGAGGAAGACTCTAAAATTTCAGCAAGTACATCTTAGATATAGTACCAGTAGTTCTAGTGTAGGAAGTAGTTTTAGTAGTGGTTTTAAGACAAGCTTTTTATATGCCATTTTGTCACACATGCTCAATGGACCTGAAAATAGGATAAATAAACATCCTAAACACTTTATCATTATTCCTTTGAAAATCCCTAAGCATATCCTCTCCAAAAATTCTAAGCTTATGGGACAGTTAGCCTAAAAAACATGTTTTTGTCCCCACGCAACCTGTCCTTTGGTCCACCTGCACTGGCCACATGTTGCATAACTTAGCAGTTACACTGATCTGTGTAGGTTTCTCTACTTTGCAAGTGCACTGATTCTAGAAATTCGGGAAAAATAAAAAATATTTTTGTTGACGGTGTTGGACCCACCAACATTCAGGGGATATCCCTGATGTTATATCCCAATTATACCTCACACCATTTGGTGTAGGAGTCTCATTCGGTATAAAGGATTGGTTGCTGAATCCTTAAATATTTTCCTTGACTTTAATTGTCACTAAGAGAGAGGGATGAAATCATGTCTTCGAAAAGCAAGAAGATGTAGTCCCCCTCTACAGGGTCTGGGGCAATGCCCTAGGGAAATTGTTTTTGGACCCTATATTAGGTGGGTGGACCTACCTATGGTTTTGTGCATGGTTTTTGCACATGCTTTTGGGTATGATGGTTTTCTGCCCATGGTATTTTGTAGATCCAGTCAAGAGAACTATGGTTATGTTCTAATCCAGGGTTAATGGATTGGGGTTTATGGATGCTTTGGCATGTATATATATGTATTGTAACATTGAAAGGAATATAATGAAAAATAAATCTGGTAGTCCCAATTTTGGGATCGAGGGGAAATCTCTGTGTATATATGTTTTATGTTTTATGCTCTCTCCATTGTTTATTTTCTGTTTTTTAGAATTCATATGCAGGTAGTTTTTATACGAGGTTAAAACCTACATTTGTTATCAGAGTTTTTTTGGCTTCAAGGCGACGCCTTTGTTGCTGAGGGGTTTTTCTTGGGCCTGTGGTAGACCTTGTTCAATGGGAAATCTGCAGGATCGATTCTTGTGGTGAAAGAAGATGGCAAGTAGTGGAAAGATAAAGATCGAGAAATTTAGTGGTCAGAGTTTTGAGTTGTGGAAACTCAAGATGGACGATCTGCTGGTGGATAAATATGAGTGGATCATGGTAGATTCGGGTACTAAACCAATGGCAATGTCAGCTAAATATTGGGCGAAGTTGGATCATAAAGCAAAGTGCACAATACGGTTGTGTATCTCAGATTAAGTATTGTTGAATGTATCATGGGAAGCTTCAACGAAGGCTTTGTGGGAAAAGTTAGGGACTGTGTACCAATCTAAGTCTCTGGTGAATAAAATGTTCCTATGGAAAAAGTTGTATAACCTGATGATGAAGGATTAAGACTCGGTGATAGAGCATCTGAACGCCTTTAATATTGTGGTATGCCAGTTGTTATATTTTGATATAAAAATTTCAGATGAAGATAAGTGCATCAATTTGTTGTGTTCGCTACTAGATTCATGGGATAGTCTGGTTGTTGCAATAGGTAGCAATGTGATTGCCTTGTAGTTTGATGAAATAGACTCATCCTTGTTGTTGGAGGAGATGAGACGGAAAAATATGAAGGGCCAGAATGGTGATGCTTTGTCTGTATGAGGACAGTCTCAGAATAGAAGCAAACTAATTCCTCGAGTGGGAGATCTAAATCTCCAGGAAAACCTATAAAGGTGTGTTGGAAATGCTGAAAGGAAGGGCACTTCAAAAAGGATTGTAGATCTAAAACTCCCAAGAAAGGAAATGGATATGATGATGCTCCTTCTATAGAGGCGAAATCCACCTCATATGAAGGTGGGGATGTGTACTTGGCTTCTTCTTCAAGTACACATGAAGATCATGAGGCATGGTTTATTGAATGAGCTGCATCCTATCACTTCACTCCCCACAGGGAGTGGTTCTATGAGTATGATAAATATGATGGTGGTGATGTATTATTAGGGGATGGTAGGAAGGCTAGAATCGTCCGTCACAGAAAAGTAAAGTTGAAGTTGCAAGGTGGAAGTATTATAACACTTTCGGGTGTTCTGCATATTCCTGCATTGACTAGAAATATGATTTCTGTAAGAAAGATGGATGATGCAGGTGTAAATATAATGTTCGAGAAAGATACCTGCAAGATGGTTCGGGGAGAACTGGTATTGATGTGAGGAGTTCAGATTGGAACTATGTACAAGCTTCAAGGTAGCACTATTATTCATGGGTGCAATAGTTTCGTGGTTCCTGAAAGTGGAGCATAAAATCTAGTGGTCTCTGGAGAAAAGACCATGCTATGGCATCAAAGACTTGGAAATATTGGAGAGAAGGGCCTTCAAATAATTCATGGTAATGGTATGATAGAAGGTATGTCTTATTGTTGTATAGATTTTGATTTTTGTGAAAATTGTGTATATGGGAAGCATAATCAAGTGAGTTTCCCCGCTGCTAATAAGAGGGCAAAACAAATATTAGAGCTTGTGCAGAATGATGTGTTTGGACCTGTGTCGTTTCCATCACCTGGTAATTATGTGTATTATGTACCATTTATAGATGACTTCTCAAGGAATAATTGGATATATTTCCTCAAGAAGAAATCTGAAGTCTTTAACAAGTTTAAAGAATTTAAGGCTATGGTGGAACACCAGACAGGTAAGATGATAAAGGTGTTGAGGACAAATAACAGTGGAGAGTTTTACAAGAAGGAATTTCAAGAGTTCTGTAAGAAGTGTGGTATAGCACGACAGAACACTACTCCATACACACTAAAATGGAGTTGCAGAAAGAATGAACAGGACTTTCATGGAAAAGGCAAGAAGCATGCTCAATGGTGCTGCCTTAGGACATGAATTCTGGTCAGAGGTGGTGGAGAGTGCATGTTACCTAGTCAACATATCACCTTCATCAGTGTTGGACCATAAGACTCGACAAGAGGTATGGATTGGTAAGAAACCCTCTCTTTCACATCTAAGGGTGTTTGGGTGTGATGCATATGTACATGTTCCAAAGGAGAAAAGAACCAAGTTGGATAGTAAATATGAAAGGTGCATCTTTATTAGGTATAAGGATGGTTTCAAATTTTATAATATTTAGAACCTAGAAACAAGGAAGGTTGTGTACATCCACGATGATATGTTTAGAGAGGTGAAATATGTTATTAAACATGAAGTCCTACCAAATGCACCTTATAAGATAGAGTTTCAGCTAAAGGAGGAGGAATCAAAGTCTATAGCAGAAGAGGAATCAGAAGATGAAAAGCCACAAACTCCAGCTATGAGAAGATCAACTCAAGAAAGAAGTTCTACGAAGGTATAGTCCAGCTATTTTCTGTTCAAATTTTTCTTTATCTATTACTGATGATGATCCCAAAACTGTCAGGGAAGTAGTAGCTTCAGAGGATGGAAAACTCTGGAAAGAGGCCATGGTTGATGAAATGGAATATTTTCACAAAAATGAGGCTTCGGATCTAGTGGAGTTGTCCGCTGGAAGGAAACCCATTGGTAGCAAATGGGTGTTTAAGAAGAAGATGAATGCAAAAGGCAAGGTGGAAAAATACAAAGCTCGGTTGGTAGCAAAAGGTTATTCCAAGGTGCCAGGAATTGATTTTGGTGATATTTTTTCTCCTATTGCCAAGGTAGCTTCTATTAGATTACTTTTATTTTTTCTGTTGCTTTTGATTTTGAGGTAGAACAAATGGATGTGAAGACAACATTTCTTCACGGGGATTTGGAAGAAGAGATCGACATGAACCAACCTGAAGGCTTTGTGGTGAAGGGTAAGAAAGGACTAGTAGGCAGGTTAAAATAGTCTTGTATGTGTTAAAATAGTCACTAAGGATGTGGTAGCAGAAATTTGATACATATATACAGGGACTTGGCTTCACCAGAAGCAAAGAAAATTAGTGTGTGTATTTTAAATTAATTCGTGACCATGTTATTTATTTGGTATTGTATGTGGATGACATGTTGTTGATTGGAAATAACAAAGAAATTATCCAGGAATTGAAGACCTAATTGTCCTCCAAATTCGACATGAAAGATATTGGTATTGCAAACTATATTTTGGGCATGGAAATTAAATGAGATCAGGCAAAGAGGAAGCTCTGCTTAAACCAGAGGAAGTATGTCGATACAATATTCCAGAGCTTTAATATGCAGGATAGTAAATCGGTGAAGGTTCCTTTTCCTGTCGCTGTAAAGTAATCAGCTGAATAGTGTCCCAAGACACAAGAAGAGGAAGAGGACATGTCCTATGTTCCATACGCAAGTGTAGTTGGTAGTATGATGTATGCAATGGTATGTACTAGACTAGACATTGCACATGCAGTGGGAGTATTGAGTATGTTTATGTCAAAACGAGGGAAGGATCATTGGACAATAGTGAAGCGGGTTTTCAGGTATTTGCGTGGCACTAGTGATTATGGTGTATGCTACAAAGGAAGACCACGATTCGATAGAGTTTTTGACATCCATGGATTTGTTGATGCAAACTGGGTTGGATATCTGGATCAAAGAAGATCTTCAAGTGGGTATGTATTTAACCTGTTTGGAGGTGCAGTTAGTTAGATGACCAAGAGACAATCTGTAGTGGCAATTTCACCTACAGAAGTAGAATACATGGCAACCACTCATGCAAGAAAGGAACCAATTTGGTTGCAGATATTGTGTTCAAGTATGGGGTTGGTACAACGAGTTATAATGATAGACTATGATAGCCAAAGTGAAATTTTCTTGGCAAATAACCCTGCTTATCATTTGAAGACAAAGAAAATTGATGTTCAATATCACTTTGTGAGGGATATGGTTAAGGAAAAAAAGATGTTGCTGGTAAAGGTGGACACTTTGAAGAATGCTTTAGAAGCATTGACAAGGTTTGTGAGCACTGAGAAGTTTTCCTAGTGCAAAGAAAAAATGGGCGTTGTAGGGTTAGACCAATGACTAAGCTCTCCTGTGGCCCCTCGTGGAAATAAAACAACAAGTGGGAGGATGTTGGTTGTGTGTTATATTATTTCCACCAATAACCCCATGCATGGGGGGATGACAATGCCACCTGCTCATTGTGTTGGGCGCAACAAGGGGGGTGGAAACCTCCCCTATCAGGGGGTTTGAGGGGGCGTTATACCCCTCTATGAGGTCCAGGGAAGCACCCCAAGGAAAATTATTTTGGACCCTATATTAGGTGGGCATACCTACCTATGGTTTTTGCACATGGTTTTGGGTATCTCGGTTTTCTTCCATGGTATTCTATAGATCCAGTCAAGGGAACTATTGTTATGTTCTAATCCAAGGTTTATGGATGCTTCGACATGTATATATATGCATTGTAACATTGAAAGGAATATAATGAAAGTCAATCTAGTAGTCCCAGTTTTGGGATCCATGGGAAAAACTCTGCATATATTTGTTTTATTTTTTATGCTCTCGCCATTGTTTATTTTATATTTTTTAGAATTTGTATGCAGGTAATTTTTGTACGAGGTTAAAACCTACAGGTTGCTCAGCTAGGAATTTTTTTCTGAAAATTTCTAAGTGTGATATCAGTGAGGTCGGTGACGAACCTTGAATCTGATCACACACTTCGAATATTTTGATGACATGAAACATAAATCATCCAAACACATGAGAAAAGCATTTCCCTCTGTGCAATAGCTTTATGAAAAGTTACGACAAGTGCGAGACTTAAGATAAACTTTGGGATGCCATGATGAGACTTTTGTGACAATGCTTGGAAATTTGTGAATGAGTGTGACAGATGTTTATGTAGTTAGGAAAATTCATATACATACAGACAGACCCTTAAAACCATTATAATAAGCTTGTAAACATTGTGCGACAACCAAACATGCCAAAAGATGATAGTTTACCCAGAGTGAAAAAGGAAAGAAAATACTTCAAGAAAGCTCATGAAATAAGCTTTGATGTTTGTGACAACAATGTACAAGACCAACGAATGCTCCCAAATTGAGTGTAAGCCAAAATTTTAGAGGGTATTGTAGCAACTACAACACTTGCTGACACACTGGTTGAATTCCAACTTCTCTATCTCGATTAACTTATTCTTTGTAGGGCTTCAGTTCTTTAGGGAGTATTGGTTCATCATACTGATTATTTTGATATTCCCACATACCCCTCAAATAGACATGGTCCCCATTATGCCTTCTTAGTTGAACACAACATAAGATTCAACGATATCACAATGTTTCGATTTGGGAAGGGTAGTCCAGCTTGTGAGCTTAAGATTTCCATAATATAATTTTTCATTTCTGATGTTGCTCCACTACCAGCAAGCCTAAACATTACCCTGACGAAGTCACGCAGGAACACAAACCTTTCTCTACTACCAGTGACACTAGATAGGACCCCGGCGGAGTTGCTTGCTTCACCTTTACTCATTTATTTTAAAGAGGACTGTGAATTAGAACTTATTTATTTTTGGGCAGAACAGGGATCCCAACTTATTGAGAGTGGGAGGGGTTATTCCTTTAGAGAATCATATAGAGACATCTGATTTAGGTTTTCTTGTTTATATTTTCCCCTTCTTTAATTCTACTAGTTGGATAAGCATGAAGACACTGAAACATAAACACTAAGTGTAGGCATGAGGTTTTCAGAAGACATTGGTTCATGGTTGGACCAAAAATCTCCTTACAAACGGATTGTATTTTCCTTCGGAACTTCATCGGACAAAATATATAACCAACACAAGGAAGATGGATAGAAGGTTAGCCAAATTTTGAAGTGTCACAAGACTCCTTAGAGTTTGGCCACACACATACTTAGAAGCCACAACATGTACATGCACAACACTTATTCACATGACAAAAACAAAACGAAACTCAAGCAAACAAGAAAGAAAAGACTATGTAAATAGTGTAGGGAACAACCCCAAATCTTCATTGGAAGTAATGTTTTAAGTCTTGGACATTGACAAGGAGAGATTCAATCTTACCGTCAAGTGATTGAAGACAATAAGTGTGCTAGCCAAGACTTTTGTGCACTCTGAATGGACGAATCCACAGGGACTGAAATTTAGTGTGTTTTCCTTTGTCCTCATGGGATTTATCCCACTTCAAGAATAAGTCATCCACACTGAAGTTATTCTTCCATGTAAACTTCTTATCCAACCACCTCTTGATATGACTTTGTTGAAGTGAATTTTTTTCTTTTTCTTTCAACCTTTCTTCTTGTAGCTTGCAAAGGGTGTCCATCCTATGCTGCACTAACAGACACGACTTGCCTTTGGATTATTGTGAGAGTTGGAGGGTAGGCAAGTAGATGTTGGGTGAGAGGATGTATTATTTTCATATACTAGGAAGTAACGGGAGGTGTTTAGTGAAGGCTTCAGTGTGACTCGGTCAACCCTTAAGGAAATTACCAAAGTGAAGTGCCATTTTTGCTGCTTAGAGAAATGGTCTTTTTGATAGTGTGGTTTAGGTTCTTTTTCATGGATTCAGGAAGACCATTCCCTTGTGGATAATAATTGGCTGAATGTTTCAATATAATACCATTTTCTAATGTAAAATTGTAGAGTATTAATGACGATAAGTATGTTGCATTGACGAAAATAAGTGAAGTAGGACTACCAAACCTGGAAATCATGTTTTGTTGCAGAAAGATAATGACTTCTAGATCACTCACCTATTTGGGAAAAACTAATTCTGTCCACCGCGTGAAGTAGTCTGTGGAAGTAAGGATGTAGCAGTGCTGCTTTGATGAATGTGAAAATATTTCTCCAATAATATCCAAGCCCCACTATTGAAAGTGTTCTTCCACTGCAATGGGGCAGCTAACTTCTTATTTCTGCTAGCACATATATGAAATACTAGACACTTGCAGGAACAAGCTTGAGAACCTCTTAATAATGTAGGCCAATAAAAGTCAACCCGCATGACCTTTGCGCTATTATGTTTCCCACAAAGTAACCCCCAGCTAGTCCATCATGAAGATCACACGATACCTTTTCTAAATCATCTGCTTTCAAACACCTGAGTAGTATTCCATTGTGGTGCTTCCTGAAAAGCACCCCATGCACTAATAGATAGGATAATTCCTTAATTCTAAGTTCCCTCTTATGACATGGGGAAAGGTAGGAGGGCACAGTGTCATTCTAAATGTATTGGCGCACATCAGTGTACCAAGAGTTTATTCTCATAGTGGGGAAGGCTCACTCAACATTGTAAATCTCAATTTCTTTCTACCATCTTGAAAGGCCTTCTTCTTCTTTTGCGTTCATTACTTCTACCACTAGTTGAAAAATACCATGGCCCTTGATTGTGTGAACTGGATTGATCTCTAGATCATATTCTTGCAACCAAATCATCCAGTTTGCTCTCCTTTCACCCATCTATTATTGAATGAGCAATGATTTGAATGTCGGGTTCAGAAAAAAGATAATGCAATGACTATTCAATAGATAGGGTTTAAAGTTCTTTACTTCCTTGTATACCACATAATCTTTTTTATCGATGACAGGCTAGTTAAGTTCTGGTCTTTACAGACTGGCGCTCATGAAAGAGATAGGTTGCTCATTTTTCAGATCATCCTTTTGGGTGAGTATAACGGTGAGAGAAGTGTCAGAAGCAAAGGTGTAGAGAAACAAATATTTTTTGAAGTTTGGGCTATAAAATGTAGGTGCTTCTATGATAGCCTATTTAATATGGGAAAACACATCATTTTTCCCTTTTATCTGATTTGTAAATTTCATCCTTCCTCACCATTTCCTATATTAGCTTAAAAATTTGGGCGTAATTGGAGATCAACTTGCAGAGGAAAATGATTTTCCCCAAGAAGGACTATATAGCCTTTTTGTTCACTGGGAAGGGAATCAACATGATTTCTTTGACCCTGTCTGGGTCTATCTTAATCCCACTCTTGGCAATAATATGGCTCAAGAGATTACCCTAAGAAATTGCGAAGATAATTTTCTTGGTATTTAAGGATATCACATACTTGCAACATCAATCAAAAGTTTTCTTTAAGTGGCGTATGTGGTCTAACCTCTATTTAGAAAATACTATTACATCGTCAAGATAGACCACTACACTCCATCCAATTAGTATGCAAAAATTGATTTCCATTGCACGTTGAAATGTTGCATAAGCATTGATTAACCCAAACAACATTCGCCTGAATGTGAACGTACCCCACTTCATGTGACAGGTGGTCTTAAGTCTGTCAAGATCCAAAACTAGAACCTTGTGGTATCTTGAATAAATTTCTAGCAAAGAAAACATTTTTGAACCCGATACTATTTGCAGTGTTTATTCCATGGATGACACGGGGTAGTTTTCCTTGTCCGAGGCACAACTGATATTTTAGAAATGGACACATAAGTGGATTTCCCCATATTTCTTTTTCAGTGGGACCAAATTTGACACACAAGTTGAATACCACACTGTTACAGGTCTATTTGGGCACATCACTCCCAACATTCAGATCAGTACTATTACGGCTCATTAAACCCTAATTCAGTTGTTACATGCCCTAGAGAAGTCAACTCATTGAATGCTTCTTTCTATGAAAGTTTCCTTTCCTGCAGCCTTCCTAAAATGCCTCCTCGGGACACCAGTGCAACCCAAGCCTTGAGACAGTGCACTGCAAAGTAGGCAGGCCCACTGTGGCCTGCACTGCAGTGCACTTAGGACCTCTTTAGCCTACGCTGGGCGATATTGAGTGAAATTTGCATAGGGTTCTAGGAATATTCCTTCATTCTAGATGATTCTAGAAGGTTCCCATCTATGATCTCCTCCTATGAGCTCGAAATTGGATAGGCTAAGGATCCATTAACCTCCTATCCTCTCATCCCTTGCTCCATGGAAACTAACTCCAAGTTTGGAAGGCCATTCAATACCCTCATTTATGACAAAACCACCTCCATTTCCTATAAATTGAACACTCATCATAGTGATCAAGGGGCTAGAATCTGAAGTTTGTAAGGAAATTCTGTTGGTTTGGTAATTGAGTTCATGTTTAGCAATGTTATGCTGCTAGAGTAGTGTGCTTTTGATGTGGTGAGGGTTGGACTAAAGCTGGAGTAGTGGCACAGGATCGAATTGTATTGGGTGATACTCTTTCTTCTACATTAATAAAGAGTTTATTCCTTTTCTCATATGATTGTTCATATATGTGATGATTATGTGTTTCAATGTCTTTGATTCCATTTTTTTATAGTAGATAGGTCATGTATGATTTGATCGTTTCTTGTTTTTGTTTCTCTTGATACATGTACCAATTGAGCAAGTTTAGTTCAAGTGGGAGTGAGGAGTGATTCAAAAGAGATCTAGGAAGTGAAAGACTACGAGTAAGTTCCTCCATCTCATCTATATTATATAAGAAAAGGTTAAACTACTTTCTTTTTGTTGTTCTAGGTGTAGTCACCCACCTAGGGAAAATGTGTTTATTCATAGATGAAAATTCCATATAACATGCACTATGTATATGATCTAGGCATCTAACAATTTCCTTAACTCTTTCTAAATAAGAGGCTCAAGTGTTGGCTGTACTTTTCTCATTTTTTTTTGTAAATGGATTGGTCCCTTCTTTTTTTGTTATCACATGTTGGATGATTTGCAGGTCATCTGTTTTAAGCTCATCGTATGTCCTTGCAAACACATCTCAATATTGCTTGAACATGAGGATAAAGGCTTTCCGCTCTTGTGGTGTACAACAAGTACCAAGATTGACATACTTCAGATCATATTTTTCCCCAAGTTAATCTTCTTATGAGACAACGTGGAACTGTGGGTTTTAACATCAACAGTTCCCCGAAAGGGATTCTCTAGGTCATACAACTTTTCCAATGATACCACACCCTTTGGGATGAGATTTCCTTTATTTTCACTAGCTGTATCCTGCAATGCCTTTTCATGCTTGCCTTCATTGATCACTGCATCTTTGAACACATCAACATTCGCCATGAAGCACAATATCTACAGGGCATCAAAAAAATTATGTAAATTAATGATATTATCGGGGATGAATGGCTTATAATTTCAACAGAAAAATTGTCCCTCGATGGTGACAACTTAGCAACAACATTTTATAATGCATTCACAACTGTGTTACACATTCTTGGAATAGAAATGATATTAAAAGATTAGAAGTGTGAAATCAGAAGCCATACCTCTTGTTTATAATTTCTAAGATGAGGTGACACACAATTTATGGTATTAAATACCTATCACACCACAATTTTTGAGTCACATTCTGCTTTCAGGATGGAAACATTAAGGTCAATGGCTCTTTGCAAGCCCAAGATGAGTGCTTCATATTCTGCAGTGTTGTTCATGCACTCAAATTCCAAGAAGCTAGATATCAAATGCTTTCTCTATAGTGGGTCTATTAATATGCAGCTAGCTCCAGAGCCCTCCTGTGTTTTGGAACCATCGAAGTACAAAGTCCACATATCATATGTATAGGGACTGAGAACTACACTAGTACTATTATTACTACTACTAACTATACAAAGGTCATTTTCACCAGTTGGACTAGGAAGGAGCTCCAAATGTGTATTTGCTGGTACTGGGGATGGTTATGCAAGATAACACCCCAGTTTGGTTTCCAAGAAGCAATTTTCAGAGATTAGTTCTTTGAAATCCATTGGTTCATTCTGTCCATTCAAGGGAGTGACAATATGTTTCATGTATCTTCTTGAATTCACCCAAATTTGATTATTTTTTCCCTTATACGGAAGCCATAAATGTGACAAGTCGATAGAAAAGTACCCTTGTAGCTTTCTGGACCAATCTCTGCTCAACAACACTCCATATGCTTCTGGAATGTCCACAATTATGATGTTGATACATTGGTGGACTCATTGTCATGCGGAAAGAGTTATTTTTGCTGACAAAACTAACCTCCCTAGGAGTCTAAGACTCTCTAGTGACAAACAAAACAAGTAAGAGCAATCCTTCTCTAAATATACATTATCCTATGAGAGACCAAGTGTTTTTCGATCTTACCTTAGGTCCAACGCTTGTTGTAGCAGCCTAGCTTCGTTGATCCAGATGAGCTCCTCCTTCACTTTGAAACCTGCATACACTAACAATCAAACGATTACATAATACCTGAATATTCCATAAAACAAAGCATATTCAACATATAGACCAAGGAGTATATGAAACAATTCATTAACAACAAATCTTGAGAAGAATGGACTTATTTGTATTAAGGAAACAAAAAAGAAACCATTACAACCTGAGCCTTGGTGTTGTGCAAGTTCATCCCAGGGTCCAGCAAGAGTTTTCCTCTACCTTGACAAGCTCACCCACTTCCAAATGAAACAAGAAAGGATGGTAATCTCTCCTCACAAGCTTACAATGGAAGTCCTAATTCCAGCAGCATCTACCCTTTGGAATGTTTAGCTTTTAACCTCCCCTCCCTTGGCCCAATGCCTGTATTTATAGTGTTCTAGAGGAAGTTATTCAGTTCCAACATCAATGGGATACTCCCTCTTTTGGATGGGGTAGCTCCTCTCTTCATGGGATAAGTTCCTCTATCATAGGGATGCATGAACCATCTGGAGGCGCTCAATACACGTCAAACACTCTTCTAGAAGGCTCTAGAAGTGACCACAAGTAACTTTTTTAAGATGAAACTCGCGCCTTTTGACCTTTACAGGGGTACGCACCCATCCTTTGGCTTACAGAGCGTACAAGTACGCAGGTACAATGAGTTTGGAATGCGTACACACAGGCAAGGTAGAGAGAACCTGCGTACCCAGAGATAAACATGTTTTTTAGTGACTTTCTCTCTTTTTTGAAGTTTGACATGAAGGGCAGAGATATTAGGCTTGACAAGGAGGATAATATGACTATTGATGGAGCCATATTAACTGCAGATAGTCATGGTGACAAATTTCAGTGTAACACATGCCTTAGAACTTGGCTTATCTTAGCATGCCTAACATACCTTGGAATTGTCTATAATGTGTTATTACTTCTTGTAATTCTCTAGCACACCTTGGCACTCCCTAATTGTCATGCCATCATAGATAGCTTTACTATTTTTGTGACATGGGAACACAACCAAGTCATTCTCAAAACAATGTTGTGCCCAAACCAAATTCTCCCTTTGTTTGAAAATGCTTTGACCAACCCCTTATAATTGTAACCATTGGATTTCCTCCTACAATTTCTATTCTAACCTTCTCCTAACACACATTGTCCTTGAGACACCTAAAATTCATTGACACTCCTTGGTACACACACTTATTTATTCATTTCCATGTTTTTTGACCTAGTTCTCCCTTGTGATGCCCTAGCACTCCCTAACATTCCTCAACATGCATTGGTAATGCTTGACAAGTGTTAGCATTCCTTTTCATTCCTTAGCATGGCTTGGCACTCCTTAGCCATAATGCCCTCACAACTACCCTTAATTTTTTTGGGACTTGGGAACCCAACCAAGTCTTGGCTCGACTACAACAACTTGACCAAGTTACAATTACTACAACTAGACTATGCCTTGCTCAACTAAGAAATGATTATAACTCATCTAAGGTTACTCATGTATAATTTCAACCTATCCAACATAACAAGTTATGATTTACCATGTTAAGGCTCACGTCCAACTATGACCATAAAATAACTAAGAAACATAGTTTACATCTTGACATGCCATAGCACCTGGCACATCTAACAATCGCTTAGCACTATGTGGCACGTGTTAGCACCCCCTACATTTCTTGCAATATTTTGGAACTCCCTAGGACTCCCTGACATGCCTTGGAAATCTAGCATTCCTTGGCACTGCATAGCATATAACCTTTTCACTCCCTCCTTAACATATGTGAAACTCACTCACACTCCTTATCACACACTCTTATTCATTCATTTCCATGCATTTTGATCTAGTTCCCCCTTATGTCTTCATGGCACTCACTGACACTCCCTGAAACCTGGCACAAATGCCAATTTTCGTATTCTTGGCTATGGTGTTCTTATTTTATACATGTGACCCTTGACTATGCGATGCAATCCTCCAAAATATTCTTAAAGGATGGGATGTCCTCTTCATGCATGAAGCTAGTGGAATTTGATAAGTTATCCAAAATTCATCCAAATATGTAATTTGTGCCTTGGGAAATGTGAAATGTACCCTTGGTGGAAAAACATGCATAAATATTCGTGACCAAGTGCCCTAAATGTGAGATGTTTTCCACTTTTCAATTGTGCCTCTTTTTGATGATGAAACCAACACCCTGGTTCTGCAAGGCTCACAAAGTGTCACTTTTTGTCAACTCAAGGTTGTTTCCATTGTCACCTCAGCAATGAATCCTTTTACTTTGGATTAATTATTGAATCCTAGGGGTGTCCCAAAGCACAAATTTGTGGGGTCTTTTATGTGACTAGATCACTAGCATTGAAAACCATCTTTACATTGGATGGTTTAACATCTTGATGATCCCTATCCTATTGAGCACAACTTTTGCATTCATTATTGCTTTTCATCGCAGCACCTCCAGTAGATATTGATGGTGTTCATGAGCCTATTTCTAGTTTTGATAAGGGGATTTGGGTCTCCCTTATCACAACCCATAACCCCTAACGTGTTTAATCCCTTAGCCAAGGGGGGCCAAGGGTGTAGTCTTAGGGTTAATGGGACCAAATTTGGGGGTTCATAACATTAGGAAAAGTGGAATGGCATGACCAAAACGGTTGTGGGGGGTATATTGTGGTGTATTGAATAGGGAAAGTGGACACAAGGGTAGCATGGATGGTAGAAATTGAAGGTAAAATCTTCGTTTACTAAGATCTATAATCCTAACATTAGAGAATGAGAAGGGGGATTAGGATTTAATTTCATAGGGTTTAGGGGACCTAGAGGGAAGGTAACAAGAGAAATTGATAAGGGAACCCCCAATAGTGGTGATAAAGGGATTAGGAGTCAAATTATCACAAACCATAAGCCCTTACCACATAACCACTAAATTCCATATCCCCTTAATCGCCAATCCATAATCCCTTAACCCCTACACTCACAAATCATAACCCATAAACCCCTTGACTCATTAAACCTTAAGACACTAACCCCTAACCTATAATCCTTGAACCAACTCCTAAGCCATAACTCATTATCCTCTTAATATATGACCCTTAACCCCTTTCCCTTCAGTGCATAAACACCTTAATTGCTAACCCCTTAACCACTAACACCTAAATCCCCTAAATCTTAAGTCCTTAACCTATAAACTCAATTGTGTCAATGTAGAATAATATATATAAGAGAAAAAATAATGATATTATCTACATCAATGCTTGAAATAACATTAAATTAGCCATGAGTGGTGATCTAGGGGATGGATCTGGGGCACTTTTAAATTTACATCATGTTTAAATTCCTTTTACATTGAGAGATTGTTCTCCAATAGGGTTGAAGCATCATCACAAGGAAGCATGACACATTTTTGTGGGGGAACGATTAAATTTGTAACATAATTCAAGTGATTTACACCTCCAATGTAAGTGACATCATTGTATGTTTGTGTTAGGTTCTTAGAGAGCTTATATATAGACAATACATTCAATGTACTTAGACTTCATCTTTTTAGGCCCTCGACTCTAACACTAATTTGTACTAGGAACACTTCATGCAAATGAAAGGGGTGTGTTTTGTTTAACAACATACACATAAGAGCACTAGATGTTTCCCTTAAGATCCCCCTTGGTGCGTTCAAAGTGGGTTTACACTCGCGTCAAGTAGAAATTAATCATAACGACCATCCTCTTCTTAATAACATCTAGATTTTCCATATACATGAGATACTAGAATTAAAGGATCACCTCATCTCTAGATGCCCCCATTTATTATGAGATTCAAGGGATGTTCTATTTTCTTTATCAACATTTGGATGGGGCATTATCGACATTGTTCAAATATATGTATATAACTTTTTATGAGGGAGGTAAGATTTAGATCTTTATATAAGGCCTCATGTGGCCTTCCCCTATAAAACTCTTCAAAGGAGGCCACCTTCTTCCATGTTGCCTTGCCTACTTAGGGCCAAATTGAAAAACCAAGATTCAAACTTATTCAATTAGCAAATTAGTGAGGCATTGTACCTCTTCTTGACCTTGGCCTCAATGAGGCATATTTCTTCAGAGACACTTTGCGGATTTCCCACCATAGATCACAAGTTGGATGTCATGGGATATGTTACCCCATTTTCTATTTGGGCTTTTACCGGATATTTTAAAATTTTGATTTTGTTAAATTTGGAAACTAGGGCCAAATTCCACCTTGGGATAACTCATTTGATGGATATGATGATTGAATTAAATTCCTCTTTTCCAAAGGACCAAAATTTATATAAACATCATTTCATTTAGACAAGCAGAAATGTGATTTTTGAACACTTGTACAAATTGTGTCCCAAATTCGACAAATGATGGATACGTCTAGGTGGGAGCATATGAGCGTTTCCACATCCAATCCAAGGGTCCATTCCAATCCAAATAGAGTGAACATTGCTTACCCTCAAGCTCAATCCATCCCATACATGACTTTTTATATTTAGTACTGCCTGTGAGATAGTGGATATGTTGTTCCTATCCCATGCCAATGACCTAATCTAGTCAAGCAGATGAAATTGGCAGATGTAGTTCTTGTAGATAACCTCTATTCATAGTTTCTTGGATGATAAAACATTCCAGCCCATCCTGGCATCCAGAGCATTATAAAAATAATAAAGATTCTTAAGTCCCCATCCACCCCATTTCTTTGGAAGTCTGATCTTGTCCTAGCGAACCCAAGCAAAGGTGTGTTCATTCTATTTATCCCTCCAAAGGAAGCTACAACATAACTATTATATTCTATGGATGATTCCCTTAGGTATCCAAGCTAAAGACATCCAGTAGAAAAAGTGACCTCCAAGATAGCTTTGATGGGAGTCATTCTACGAACGCGAGACATCCACCCATGATGGTAGATATTTAATGTTTTTTGAATCTTGGCGACTAGCCAGACCCAATCTGCAATTCTATAGTTTGATGGTTTCAACCTAAATCCTATATATGTTTCCCTCCTCTATCTACGAGCTAATAAATCGAAAGTGCAGTAAAGCATAATGGAACTCATTCTCGCTACAACCATAAGTGGATAGAGTAGATTTTTGGTTGTTACAGTGCATGCTAGTAACATGACAGAATAAACAGAATGAAGCAACAAAAGTTGTAGAATCCCCCGATCCATTCCAAAAAATAAGAATTTCATCAAAAAATAAGAGATGGGTGAGCATACATATGTTTGTGATCTTGATTCCCTTCTATCTACCCTGCAATTGGTCTATTGTGATGAGCCAGCTCATGCCTTCCATGATCAATAGGAAGAGTATGGGGGAGAGTGGACATCCTCATCTTAATCCTCGTTTTGCATGAAAGAAAGGGGATGCAAATCCATTGATCAAAATGCTATAAGATACATTGTTAATGCAACACATAATCCATTGAATGAATAGTAGAGGAGAGCTAAGATGCGTAAGAAGCATTTGAATGTAATCCAACAAGTGTGATCAAATGCTTTTGCCAAATCCATTTTTAGTATCATCCGATTGAGGTTCTTTGATTTGTTAGAGTGAAGTGCTTATTATGCAATGCCCACTGCTTCATGAATTTGTCAATGGTCGAGGAATGCAATTTCCTCTGAGGATATATGCTCAAATACGATGGGTTTGAGCTGATTTGCAATGATCTTAGTAATGATATTGTATATACAGTTACATAGGGATATGGGTCTATAATCATCAAAAGTTTGTGGGTCATCTAACTTGGGAATGAGAGCAATAAATGTTGAATTGAAGGCATCATACATTCGCCTAGTAATCTGGCATTCTTCAATGACCTACGATAAGTCTTGTCCAATTATATGAAAGAATGCAATATAAAATTCAATTGATCAACCATATTGTCCAACACTCTTATCCTTCTTAAACCACTTAATAGTAGCCTCTACCTACCCCATGGTTACAGGATTAAGTAGATCTTCATCTGCATCTTGATCGACGTATCTCAGGAATAGTCCAACTACCCTGCTAATAAAGCAATGCTTGCATCAGGGGGATCTATGAATAAATGTTCAAAGTGAGACATACCAAAGTTTGCCAATTTTTGAAAGGTCTTTGCTTGTGTTCCGTGCTCATCCTTGGGATGCTAGATGGTTTTGATGACCTGCGCCCATTTGCAACACGATGATAGAACTTTGTATTCTCGTCTCCCTCCTTTAACCAGATGGCCCTACTTCTGATTCGCTAGGTTACTGCCCTATCTTTTATGATCTGATTCCACTTGATCTCAAGCCAAATCAAATGCTCCTTAGCATAAACACATGTGAATCCATGAATCTTAGGTTTATTCATTTTTTCAATCTCTAGTTTAGTGTCTCTTGGTATCATCACATATTTTATCCTTTTACCCTTTACCCGTTTAATAGATTTATTTTTTACGATTTCTATTTCGTTTGCAAAAATCTTGGAGATACTTGAACCCTGCTGAGCATCTATGGGTTTCCAGGTTTGAGCAATCAATTCTATACAAGTCTCATCATTTATCCAGGTTGAGTTTAAGTTGAAGTGTGCATTAGGTTTTCTAACACCACTATCAATCTCGAGATATATGGAATGATGTTTTGTCAACCACCCAGATCCCACCCATTATCAATAAAGGGGTAATTATTCCAAAAGTGCTTCCTTTAATAGAAACCGATCCAGAATTCTAGCTAATGTTGCATCCTCGGTCCTTTGTTTTCTCCTAGTGGGCCTTAAGTTTGGTGAGGGGATATCAATCAACAGGTGATTCTCCATAAGATGTAATATCCCATCTGATAGAGAGTCCAGTTGAGAATTCATGCCCTAAGACTCAGCATGTCCCAAAGAAAAATTAAGATCCCCATCAATAATAATGTTCCCAATATGGAATTGTTCCATGTATAGAATATTTTGCCAAAAATTGAGCTTGTTGTTGCAGGGTCCGTAGACATTGAAAATCCATAGCTCTCTACCAAGCTTTGCTGAGTAAATATATGCTCTGATGAAACCCATTCCCCCCCGAAGTTTAATAGTCTAATCGATATGAGGTCAATGCTATAGGGACCTAATCAATGGGGAGTTGTCTCCCAGATGCCACTTCTAGACCAGCCTGAAGAATGGCTTTGGAGATGCTATACTATCGACCTCGGGCCAACTTGGAAGAAGGAAAATGAGGTGTAATGCCAAGGCCACTACCATTCCGCGAAGGTATACGAGATATAGACCAAAAGAAATAACCATGTCTAGAAATAGATTCATTAGATGATGTAGGAGGGGAGGGGGAGTCCACAATCCCAAATGTGGTAGTGCGAGTGGGTGAGAAAATAGTTGCAATGGTAATCAAGGTTCAAATAGTAGGGGTACAATGCACAGAGCCAACATTACAAATAGATAAAGTAGGAGAAGAAATATATTACATCATATGGAAAGGAGGAGGGTTGGAGATAGTACCAACATCATAGGTAGTCATCACCACACCGGAACGTGATTTGGTGATACGTGGGGATGGGGGACAAAACGACTCCTTGTGAGTGTCGGTGCTATGACCACCCTGAGTGTCCAAAGGTTTATTATCCATCTAACTTGCAAGTGCCTTCCCTCGTTGACTAGTTTTTGGATTTGCAAGAGCATGCTTAGACCGAGCGACCGGAGCCAAGCTGGATGCAATAAGGGGACAATCCTTATAGAGGTGTTCAATTTTTTGACATCTATTGTATTGGTAAGGGACTCCCTCACAGTCCCACCAATGCAGTTGCGTGCTTTCCTCCAGATCTTCTCTGGTATCAAGGAAGACCAAAATATGCACGATGCACATGTTTCCTATCAACATGTATGATTTATCGAAGTCCATATACCTTTTCAGGGAACCAACTCAAAAAAAGATAGAAGAGATAGATCAATTCCTTAGAATTCAGACTCTTCGAGGGGGAAATCTCCTTTACATTACACAAATGAACAATTCTTGGATGATACAAATGACTAAACCTTCTCTATATATAGGAGTCTAAGGGGTCACAATATAATCAAGCCGACATAACACTAATAACACAAGGGCACAAAAATAACAATGGTGGGTTTCTACGGGGCACACTAATAACAATATGGAGACAATAGGGGGATAATAATAACAATAGGCGATACAATGACAATAGTAATGGGGGAATCACTAGTATTATAGGCACCTGACATTCCGCTCTCCTTTCAGAAAGTGTTGTCCTCAACGCTTGAGTAGTTATGGATTCTTTTGTATAAAGTTCTCATCCTCGCATGTGGAATATTCAGTAGATGAGTTCTTCCACTTGATGAGATACTCCGAAATTGATCGATTTCATAGCTGTCAAGTTCTTGTTTCTGTGAATGCTTCTAGTTCCAATATGATTTTTCCTTCCTCATCAAGTTCTGGAAATATTGTTTGAACTGGGAGTTTGTCACCTATAACCTTCTTTAAACATGAAACATGGAAAACTGGGTGTACTCGGGAAGCTGCAGGGAGCTCCAATTTGTGTGCCCTAGTACCAATATTTTTGAACACCTTATACGGACGATACTACTTTGGTCATTATTTATTGTCCTTCTTAGATTTCTTGAGGGACATTTGTTTATATGGTTGTAGCCATAGGATTACCTAGTCACCTACATCAAAACTTCTTTTGCTGATATGATGATCTACATGTTGTTTCATTTGATTCTGCACCAATGTGAGGTTATCTTTAAAGAGTTGGAGAACTCATTGTTGATGCTCGTTATGATTTTCCACTCCTTGAACCTTCGAATTTTCTCTTGAATATGATGTGATGGATGGTGGATGATATCCATAGAGTGCCATAAATGGGGTCATTTTTATTGCAGTATGGAAGAAAGTGTTATACCACCATTTAGCAAGTGGCAACCATTTGACCCATTATGTCTGTTTATCAGATACAGAACAACGAATATATCCTTCCAAACATTTGTTTACTATCCGAGTTTTCCCATCAGATTGAGGATGATAAAATTAGCCATGGGCTAATTGAGTACAAAGACAAGAAAATAATTATGTCCAAAAATTTCCAGTGAAAACAGGATCTCTATCGCTTACAATAATCTTTGGGTTTCTATGTAGCTTTTGAATTGTCTCCATAAATGCAGTAGAAATTGTGCTGGCTTTAAATGGACGTGATAATGAAAAAAAGTGTTTATACTTGGTAATTCTATCAACTACCGCCATGATGACACTCTTTCCTTCGAACTTGTGTAAACTTGTGACAAAATCCATTAAAACCTCTTTCCAGCTTTGGCATGGAATGGATAAAGGTTGTAATAAACCTGGGTTATTAACTGTTTCAACTTTAATTTGTTGGCAAACCAAACATTCCACTGCAATCTTTTGAATATCCGCTTTAAGGCCATCCCAAAAAATTTTCTTCTTAACCCTATGGTAAGTTTTTAAAAATCCTGAGTGCCCTCCTAAGGGAGAAGTGTGCATTTCCATAAGAACCTTTTGTTTGAGTTGGGAATTCTTCCATAGGTATAAGTGATCTTTGTACTATAACGAATCATTTTCTTTACTAAATGTATCATATGGACTAGGATCTTGTTGTATTTTTCGAATGAGTGCCCACACTTCTTCTTCATTCTTCCATTCCTCCCTTACTTCGTTTATCCAATTTTGTTGGATAATAGAAATGGCATACAAAAATGATTCCACATCCTCGTCCTTTCTTGAGAGTGGATCTGCCACAACATTTTGCTTCCATTTTCTGTAAATGATTTCAAAGTCATAAACCAACATCTTTGTGACCCATTTTTGTTGCTCTTCATAGGATAATCTTTGTTCTAAAAACTGTTTAAGACTATCATGATCCGTTTTTACCTTAAAGTGTCTTCCCATTAGGTAGGGTCACCATTTCTTAAGTGCATGTAGTATTGCCAACAAATCCTTCTCATAAATAGCTTTGTGTAAATACAGTCCCTTGATTGGATCACTTCAGAAAGGAATGGGTCTTTCATATTTCATTAAAACAACACCAAATCCATTTCCTGAAGCATCACAATTAACAATAAATGTTTTTGTGAAGTCTAGTGTAGCTAAGACTGGTGCTTGGTACATTTCCTCTTTAAGATGTTCGAAGGCCTTTGTTGCTTCTTGAGTCCATGAAAAATCATCTTTCTTCAATAATATTGTTAGAGGTGCTACTATTCTCCCATAGTTCTTAAAAATCTTGCGATAATACCTTATCAACCCAAGAAACCCTTGCAGATTCTTTATGGATGTGGGGATTTTCAGCTCCTTAATGGCTTTAATTTTTCTAGGGTTTACCTTAACACCTTCATGAGATACAATATGATCCATATATTCCACCTCTTGTACTCCAAAGAAACAATTGGACATTTTTTCATATAATTATTTCTCCTCCAATAGTTTGAGCACCCTGGCAACGTGTTCAACATGATCCCTCCAAGACTTGCTGTAGCTTAGTATATCATCAAAAAATACTAACACAAATTTTCTAAGGAAGGGTTTGAAAATGGAATTCCTCAAACCTTGAAATGAAGAAGGTGCATTGGTAAGGCCAAAAGGCATGACCAAAATTCATAATAACCCTCATGTGTTCTAAATGTTGTTTTTAGAATGTCTTTAGTCTTCATTCTAATTTGGTGATATCCTACATGAACATCCAACTTGGTGAAGTAAATTGATCGATGCAATTCATCCAATAATTCATCAATGATGGGAATGAGAAATTTATCTTTAATAGTGATCTTGTTGAGCTCCCTATAATCTGGACACATGCGCCATGATCCATCCTTCTTGTGCACCAATACTACTAGAGTAGAAAAATAACTTTGAGTAGGTTGAATTATACCAACCTCTAGCATTTCTGCAACCATACATTCAATTTCACTCTTTTGGGCACAGAGATATCTGTACAACCTAATGTTTGGAGGAACACTTCCTAGAATCAAATGAATAGCATGATCGTGATCACAAATAGGTGGCAGACCTTTGGGAGTCTCAAATACATTGGAATGATTACCCAAGGCATTTTGGAGATGTCGAGATATATATGATTTTGATGTGGGAATGTCTAGCGAACATAATTGTGCAATTACACCTTGTTTTTCCTTCTTTATAAGCATTATCATACCGTTAGAGTTATTATATTTCCTGGTTTCCTACAGTACCCATTAATTCAAGTTCCTTTCCTTCCACACAAAATTTCATGAAAGGTTCTTGAAAATTAAAAGCTATTGTACCTAAGGATTATAGCCATTAGACTCCAAGTACAACATCAACACCATCCATTGGAATGGAAAGAATTGGGCTATTCAATACATATTATCCCATGGATAGTTGTATATTATGGCACTTTCCAGGGAAATTTATGGTTCCTCCAGTTGCAACCATCACTTGACACTCTAGTGCTGGATATAGGAAGCAATTCAATTCCTTTGCTAGCTAACAATGAATCAAATTATGGGTACTTCCCGAATCAATCAACACTTTTACATTTTTCTTCTTGATATGTCCTTCTATCTTGATAGTTTGAGGAGTGGTAATTCCAGCCAATGCATTACAAGATATGGTTGGATTCATTTCTTATTTATCTAGGGTTTGTTCTTGGAGCATATCCTCTGATTTTGACATTTCTTGTTCCTTTTGTTCCTCCTCTTCACAATCTATGTATAATAATTTCTTCTCAGCACAGTTATGACCTTTAGTGTATTTTCTATCAGAACTATAACAAAGCCCTTTTGGTATTTTTTTCTTCCAATTGTTGTGGTGTCAACCTTGTAGGTTGTGGAAGGCCAGGGGCAACAACACTTCCATATTTATAGTTGTGAGTGGTAGGCTTCCTGGTTGCCATAATTTTTCTTTCCATTTTTTCTTGCCAACTTAAATGCCTTCTCCAATGAATCAGGTTCCCAAAGGAAAACCTCATGTTGGATATTATCCTTCAAAGTCCCTATGAAAACATGAATCCTATGCTCCTCTAGAATATATTTTACCCTTATGTTCAATTTTTGGAAGTCCTCAATGTGCTCCCTCATTGAACCCTTTTTTTTTAGATTTATCAATTGGCTAAAAACGGTGTTGCTTTTTGTATCCTCATAATGTGATATCATTTATTCCATAACAATTGCCCAAGTGACTATTTTTTTATCAGAGAAAAGCCATCGATACCATACAAACTCATTTGGTTCCAAATACAAAGTTGCAGTATGTACCTTTTGTGTATTTTGCACATTATGGCGATCAAAATATTGCTCCATCTGTAGTATCCATGTTTTAGTATCCTTGCCATCAAACTTCCTCATATCAATTTTTGGAACATTGCAGGTCTTCAATCAAACATTAGACTCTATGAAATCATGATTAACATTTCTTTTGTTCCAATCATGAGTTTCCTTTACTACCCTTTCACCATTAGTGACCATTTCTTGTAGCAACTTATTCAAATTTATCTTCAATTCTTCCATATTATCATCCATGCCATTCATCTTAGAATCCATGCCATTCATATTGGATTCCACACCATCGATATTAACTTGCATGTCATTCATATTAGCTTCCATGCCATTCATGTTGGCTTCATTTACCTTTAGTGAAGCAAAATTTGTTGTACTTGGTCTTGTAATTTTCATATATCGTGTTGAAGTTATTTATTTGCAAATCTCAAATATCCAAAATTTCGTCCTACAGTGGCCCTTTGAGTCCACTTTCTAACCCCACAAGTCTAATCAATATTGGATTTTCCAAGAAAGAGTTATGCCAAATCTCCACAATGACCTGATTATAGAGTAGTTAAGTAGAGCGAACTTGTACGAGGTGCTACGTGTCAATGTTTCAACCTTACTACTTGAAACTAATACATAGAAAACTACAGGCTGTCCTCTTTCTGAACCTTCTTACAAAATTTCAATCTGATGCTCCAAACCAAAGTTATGACGATTTTTCGCAGGTCACCTGTTTGGAATGTAATTCAGGGGTCTACAAAAACCCTAACTTCTTCATATCATATCTTTGCAAATATAGTGATAAAAGCTCTAAATTTTGGACCCGAAGTTCCAAATGATTTATTCTCAAATGGGTATTTTATGTAGCTTCCGAAATTTTGCAAAAAAAACTTTATAGTAAAAATTCTGCAATGACCTGTTTGGAGTAGTGAAACCCTAGAATCCAAAGCTCTGATACCAAATGTTAGGAAACCAGCTCACAAAAAGATAGAAAAGATAGGTCAACGCCTTATAATTCAGCCTCTTCGAGGGGCCAACCTCCTTAACATTACACAAATGAACAATTCTTGGATGATACAAATGACTAAACCTCCGTTCTATATATTGGAGACTAAGGGGTCACAATATAGTCATGCAAACATAATAGTAATAACATAAGGGCACAAAAATAACAATAGTGGGTTTCTATGGGGAATACTAATAAAAATATGGGGACAATAGGGGCACAATAATAAGAATAAGGGATACAATGACAGTAGTAATTGGGGAATTGCTAGTATTATAGGGGCCTAACATACCTAGCAAGAGCATTCCCTATCTGGTTGAAAATTTCTTCTCACAAAACATGTAGAGGGAGTCTAGGTAATTTGACCCAGATGGGTCGAGACCCAAGGTATTCATGCTGAGGATTAAAGAGGGGGTTCCAATGCTTAAGGAGGATTGGGGCCAATTCAATGTGTCAATGTTTTGATAACACCCATGGGATAAACTCAGGCCTCTGAAAGCGTAATGTGAATGATCCTCGAGAGAGAGTTAGCATTGAAGACAATTATATGAGGATTTGACCACAAATATACAACACCCACTAATTCAAACGCGCTGCCGAGTATGCCCGTCCCCAAACACGAGCAACCAAAACTTGGTCGAAAGAATGCATAACTATTTCCATCTGTATATCAACCCCAAAAGTGAGGGATATCTATTTATTTCCTACCTTAATCTTTTTGAAGAACTTTGTAGGTCACCCTGACCGAATGGGGGGTGTTCTCACCTTCTGGGATAGTGGTGGGTTCACTGCAACCTCTGAGCCAAGATTCCCAAACAAACCGATTTGGGGGCAAGATGAATCAACAAAACATCTAGATGTGGGAGGTTCAAGGGAGGGAGGAGTGGGGAATGGGACCACAGGTTCAAGTGGCTGGGTAGAGAAGGCTTTAGATGCTAGACGAGGTAGGATGTGGGAGAGGGCAAGCAAGGAGGATGATGGTAGATGCGATGGATATAGGGGATGATGTGGATTGAGGTAGGCATAAATGAACTAAAGAGAAGTTGAGGATAAGAAAGGGAGGTCAATTCTAGGTGGGAAATCCACCACATCCAGGTAGCCAAAAAATGGTAGGGTAGAGGAGGATGGCCCAGAATGGTGAGTCTGTAGAGCTGGAGAAGTGAAAGAAGGATATTCTGGGACATAGTAAACCCTAGAAGACCCGACTAGGGTACAGGGAATTTTAAGCAAAAGATTCGAGGAGATAACTAGCACATGCGAGGGGAATATAGTCCAATGGTGGTCGAGTCGAGAGGGGTCCTCAAAGTAATCAATGACATTGTCCTCCATGATCACTGGCAATAGATGTATAATCGTCCCAAGACCACGACTGAAAAATGTCGGATCAAGAGGGAATCCAATGTAGGTTGCCATGAAAAAAATATAGAGTGGACCAGATGGACCGAAAAGGAGGTGGTCACCCAGTTAGCGACCAAGTGATAGTCTAAACAGTGTAGGGCATGGGTAAGCGAAGTCAATTAAGGCTAATGGGTAGGTCGCCATCGCCGGAAACCAATGATAACTTAGTCTATGGTTTGAGTTTGTTGTCCACCACTAAACCCTCATTTTCAACATGCCCCACTACCTACACCTATTTCCTTGCCTCTACATCAACATCTATTCTTTTTTTGATAGGTTTTAGCTTAGGGAGATTTTCAAATATTTGCGTAAATCTTCCTAGCAACATAGAAAGTAAAGAGAACTAAAAAAAAAAAAAATACAAAAATGAATAAATAAAAGAATAACTATTTAAAAGTAATCTAATTTTTTATCTCTTCTTAAAATTTTTGCTCCTCTTTTCAAAGAAATAAATTACAAAAAGAAAAAAAAGAAAAAATTCCTTCTTAAAATTTGTGCTCTTTCTTCAAAGCAAAAATTACAAAATAATAAATAAATCAAATATTTATATCACTAAAGAATTTTGTTTTACCTAAAAATCATATGATGTGTTATATTTTCCTTATTATAACCTACCTCATTTTTTTTATTACCCATTTGTCATCAAATTAAGACAATCTCTTTGTTTCCCTCGCATTTTTAGCGATCACAACTTTTCATTTTAAATTTCCCTCTAAGAATTTAGGAATTTTCTCGGAGCTTCAAAATCAAAGTTTCAAAGTTTGTAATTTCCTAAGAGCTTCAAAATCGGAGTTTGGCGGTCACAGTGGCATCTAAAATAAATTATCTATTTGGAGATGGTTTTGCGGTTACAGTGGCATCTAAAAAAATTAGCTATCAAGAGATTCAAAGTTTGTTTCAATTGTTGTTGCATCAGAGAACTAGTACCCATCGACACTTTGACCTTCTTGGCCCTAAGCTGAAGGTTATCAGCCCAAAGGTTGGCTGCAATTATTATATTTCGATTTTACGGTCTTTATTTGTATGTGGTGGAAATATGCATTTAGTTATATTGTTGTTATGATAAATTTTGCATGAGGTTCACTGATGATTTTATGTAATGTTGGGTGAATTCAAAAGATGTTTGGAATGCCATTATTAAGATATGATGAATGTTTAAATACCCAAATTTTATTATATCCAAGATTTTCTTTTACATGCATAGAATAGCTTAAATCCTACGATGGATTCAATTTGTTGTTGTAGATGCTATAGATGGGTTACTATATAGTTGACTTTTTGAAATAAATTTTCAACCATAGGCATGCTTTTTCATTTTGGCAAAGCAAGGTTGTGAAGTGGAGTGATATGGAAAAATGGGGGTGTCGAAGAGTGGAATGGGTCTAGTTATAGCATGAAAAAACCTCAAGTCACTCAATCTACTCAATCTCAGATAGTGAGTGCTCGAAGGGACAATGAATAATCAAAGAGTCCATTCCCTTCAAATTTTGATGGACCAATGAGTCATCCTTCTGTTATTCTATTGCAGAACAATCGTTTTGAGGGCCTTGTTCCTAATTTTAATCAGTCTACCATAAAAGTATTCAATGTTTTTAATAACTAACTCTATGGAAGAATGCAAGCTACTATAGTTATGGCCATTTTCAATACTTCCTCATTTGCGCGAAATCCTAGGCTCTGTAGGAGCCCACTGCCCAAGCCCTGCTTGATTAACACTGCAGTGACCCCTTTTCCATGCCCTATTGAGCTTGCCAATGGAGCACTCTTTTAGGCTGTTTTTTAAGAGGCATGAAAGGCTAAATCTAGGAAATATAGTAGGAATTATTGTGGGATCCATTGTTGGGGTGATTTCCATGGTGTTCCTTATTAGCTTTTATGACAAGAGGTATAGATAACAGAAGCTTGGGGATGAGGCTGAAAATGTTGCAGGAGATAGGATTTCGATTGAGGAGACTGGTTATGATATGTATTATGTTCATATAGATGCTAAGAGCCTTCAATATGAGTATGAAAGGAGTTTGATTCTTATGTTCTGCAGTGGGGAAGCTCAGATGTACACTTCGGAGGATTTGCTTTGCATCTACTAAAATCATGATAGCAGGAATTGTTGTGGGATCCATTATTGGGGTGATTTTCATGGTGTTACTTATTAGCTTTTATGGTGAGAGGTATAGATAGCAAAATCTTGGACATGAGGCTGAAAGTGTTGTAGGTGATAAGATATCTATTGAGGAGTTTGGTTATGAAATGTATTATGTTAATACAAATGTTAAGAGCCTTCAGTATGAGTAGAAAATGAGTTAGGTTCTTATGTTCTATAGTGGGGAAGCTAAGATGTACACTTCGAAGGATCTACTCCATGCATCTACTGAAATTATGGAGAGCGGCATGCTAGGGACTACTTATAAGGCTTTGATGCAGAACAAAATGATTGTAACTGTGAAGATTTTGACAAATTCTAACAAGATGACTAGGGATGAATTTGAGAGGCATATCAAGATGGTGGGTAAGGTTTGACACCAGAATATAGTTTGTCTAAGAGCTTATTTATAAGCAAAAGAGAAGCTTATTGTCTATTATAACTATTCCAATAGAGGCCTCTTTTCTCTCATCCACAGTATGTGCATGATTACTTCTAAACCCCTTCTCTTCAAGCTATAAAAATAGAAGTAGAGAATTTTTATTCCTTACAAAGTTTGTGTTTCTCATCGTGACAACTGCTCATGTCTTCCATGGGGTTTGAACATTGCTCTCATCTATTTGAATCCAATTTATTTACTATTTCTTGTAACCCATGTTGACAGGATGCAATTGTGTTTAATATACAAGTTCGACAGTGAATAGATCAACCTACAAATAGAGTCTTGATAAAAATAAGTACAATATCCCTCTATGTTCAACCCCTAGATAATAACAAACTGAAGGTAACAATACACATCACAGATTTACCATATTATTTATCGTTGAGAGTTGGGTCTTGGACCTATTTGTTCTCTGTCCCCTTAACCATTTCGCTATATCTATGGATCTCTTTGTAGGTTTCATTAGGACTTGAAGGGTTCTCTACAACTTTCTTTCTGGGCATCATTTTGACTTGCTTGTTTATTTCCTTTTCTTTTCCCTTTTAAGTCTACGAAAGATATGCGGGCCCCATTAACTTAGTTTGTTTACCAGGGCACTAGGGGACACTTATATAAAAACTCCAATTGCTTGTACACCAGCATCATCAATGGACTTTGGTTTTCAAAACATCAGTTGTCCTTGGATATTGCTATGTAGTCCTCCCAAATATTGACATAAAATATTATCCTTATTGGGAGATATAATCAATTGAATGGCCCATTTTTGAAAGTCATTTGTTGACTCTTTCATGGCTTGTCCTTCTCTCTGTTGAAATATATTCCATTATATTTTATTTCTTACTCATATCCAATGGGATAGAACTACCACATAATGAGATTCTTTAATGTTTCCCATTAATTTGCTAGTGGTTTCTACTCAATTATTCGAGTGGTAACATAACTTTCCCACTAGGTTAATGCATGGCATTCTAAATTCAACCAAGTGAAAGAGATTATTTTCTCTTCACTAATTTCATGCACACATAAATAAACATAGATATGTTGTAACCATTGATTGAATTTAAGGGTGAAAAACTCAACTACGTAAGGCTTCAAGTCAGTCTTCATTTTCTCTCTGATGGGTGTTTGGACTTTCACAGTGTTCGCCATTCCCCACTTTTTCTTATCTTCTCATTCGGATTATTCTACTTTAGAATTCAAACTTCATCCATGAGGTTATGTTACTGTTTGACATATCCATCCTTATGGTCTGCTACAACATGTTTAGAGACATATGGATCATTTGAGTCTTTATATTAATAAGGTTGGTTTCCAATTCACTACCTTCTTAATTGTCTCCCATATCAAAATATTGATATCATTTCTTTCTTCTTGCTCCAATCATTGCTTTATGATGAGCACTTCCTCTAAACCAGGATTATTTACCTTTTCCATAGGGTTCATATAGCACATGTCATCCTCTCCTTGTAGTTCTCCTCAAGAATGTCCAAATATAGCAAATGAAATCCTGAATTTGTGTGGAGTGCTTCTCAAGGTGGACTATCATTCTTCCATAAGATCATACATTGTTTCCATGTGTGCTCCCTTGATCTTGGGAACTCAAACCAACCATTTAAAATTTTACCATGTCTTCTTTGTCTTGCAATGGGCGTTGGGACCATTAACACCATTCTCCTACCTGCTTGAAGTAGTATTACCAACTTTTACTTTGTTATTAGATTTTTTTATCTCTCCCCTTCCAGTTCTTTCTTATTTGTACCTGACACTATATCTAGAACTATACCTAGCACCATTCCAAATAAATATTAGATTAGAATTCATTTAATACATATAGAGTGAAATATATAGTACCATATAGTATCTGGTACTTAGTACCATCCCCTCCCTTCCAATTCCAAACCTTCTAATTCAAACCTTGCACTTTATATGGTGCCTCCCTTTGATCGGAGATTAGAGAGAAACCTTTCATCTTTATCTATGAGTCTATTCTTTTCTTTCTTTACTGGAATCTATTCTTTCTTCTCGAATCTATGCATGCATTATCATCTTATCTGTATGTACTACATTCTATAGTGAAACCACACTCTATGGATCTATGAAGGCTATTGAGCTAGTTCCAATCTCTATGGTTCTGTTCCATCCTTATGGCTACTAAATGAGTTCAACCTTTCTAAGCTCTAAGAAGATTAGTGTGATTGAGTTCCACTTCTTCCTTTGCATGCAAGTTGTCTTGATTTATCCCATCCTTAGTGATTGATTTCAACTTACCACTTCTTTCTTTGCAATCTAAAGTGAGTAGTTCCACTTCCCTCTCTATTGTTCCATTTTAAGAGGATGAGTTCCCATTTAGTTGCTATAAGTAGTGTGTTAGTTCCCACTCTATGGCTTTAAGAATTAGTGCAAGTCTCATAGAGTTTCAACTTTGGGCAACTCAAGGATCTTGCCACTGTCACCTCAGCAAGATTCCCTCTAACTTTGGACCGGGAGATAAGTCTTTTAGGGTATTCCAAGGATTCACATTGGATATAAGTGTTCTTTTAATGATTTCCAAGTACAAGGGAGATTACACTCAATGTGAAGGTGAAATATTTTAAGTCAAGGGAGTCATGGTAGTTATTTTGTAGAAGACTAGTATCACATAGAAAAGAGATTACTTCTACTTAAAGTTATTACTTGTGTCACACAATAAGAATGTATACATTTATATTATGTCAAAATGTATTTAACCAAACAGACATGTAGCGATATGTAATTGTATAATCCCTTGGTAATAATAATATTCCCTTAACAGGTGTTGATATACATCATAAACAAAGAGTATTTATCAGAATCACACCAACACTTATATCATGACATACCAGCATTTTATTTATATATATATCAATAATATATATTCAATTACACCAGCTATACATCAACAATTAATTATTTATATCAGTACCGGATTGAAACTAGTGTTGGAGCTAGTTCTCCTAGGTAAGTGGGCACTTTTTTGAGTTCAAACCAAAATAAATAAGAGGAAAATGTACAACTGAAATTTTGCAGCAGTAGGAGTGAAACATTAAGGCTTGAATCAGTGGATTAGGAACAACAACAATTTACTACCATCAAATTAAGGAAATCAACCATCAAAATGAGTCCTAGATACAGGGAGACGACTTAGGGAGAAAATGATTCATTCCAACGGTTGAAACCTTCTCAAACTTAGACAAACCTTGATAGTAAGGCTGATACAACCCTATAAAAATAGTAAATTTGTTTATCCTACTAGCTAGGGAAAAACAAGGAGGTAAGGTGCCTATGTCAAGTAGGTCTTTTATTTTCCGTTTGAAGTCTACCAAAGATATTCTAGTGCCACTAAATTAGTTTGGTTACTGGGGGACACTTATATCAAAACTCCAATTTCTTGTACGATGGCTTCATCAATGGACTTTGGTTTTCAAACAATCAGTTGCCTTTGGATATCACTATGTAGTCCTCCCAAATATTGACTTAAAAAATTATTCTTGTTGGGAGATATAATCAATTGAATGACCAATTTTTGAAAGTCAATGGTGGAATCTTACATGGTTTTTCCTTGTCTCTGTTGAAAGAGATTCCATTTTATCTTTTTTCTCCTATTCATATCCACTAGGATAGAACTTCCACATAATGATATTCTATAGTGTTTCCCATTAATTTACTAGTGGTTCCCGCTCAATTATTCGAGTGGTAACATAAATTTCCCACTAGGTTAATGCATGGCCTTCTAAATTTAACCAAGTCAAAGAGATTGTTTTCTCTTCACTAATTGCATGCACAATTAAATAAATATTGAGTTGTTGTAACCATTGATTGAATTTAAGGGTGAAAATATCAACTACATAAGGCTTGAAGTCACTCTTCGCTTTCTGTTTGATGGGTGTTTGGACTTTTGTAGTGTTCCCCTTTTATCACTTTTGCTTCTTTTCCCATTCAGATTCTACATATTTAGAAATCAAGTCTCAAATTTCATTCATGAGGTTATGTTATTGTTTTACCTTGTCATTCTTATAGTCTACTACAACATGTTTCGATACATATTGATCATTTTATTCTTTAGATTAATAAGTTTGGTTTCCAATTCACTGCATTCTTGATTGTCTCCTATATCAAAATATTGAGATTGTTTCTTTCCTCTTCTTGTTCAAATCTTAGTTTTATGAGGAGTGCTCTGTTTCAAACAATGATTGTTTACTTTGTCAATAGGGTGTACATAACACATGTACCCCTCTCCTTGTACTACTCCTCAAGAATGTCCAAATATAGCAAATGAAAACCTAAATTTGAGTGGAGCACTTCTCATGGTTGACTATCATTCTTCCCGAAGATCATACATTGTTTCCATGTGTGTGCCTTTGAGTTAGGGCACTCAAACCAAGCATTTAAACTTTGACCACATCTTCTTTGTCTTGCAATGGGCATTGGGACCATTAAGATCATTCTCATGCTTGCTTGAAGTAGTATTACCAAGTTTTACTTTGTTATTAGATCGTTTGGTCTCTTCCCTTCCAATTCTTTCTTACCTATGCCTGACACTATATCTGGCACTATACCTGGTACAATTAAAAATAAATATTAGATCACAATGCATATAATTCATATAGTGTGATATATAGTACCTTATATTTCGTGGTACCTAGCACCATCCCTTCTCTTCCAATTCCAAACCTTATAATTCAAACCTTCTGCTCTATATGGTGCATCCCTTCGGTCGAGGATTAAAAGTAAACCTTTCCTCTTTATCTATGAGTCTATTGTTTTCTTTCTTTACCAGCATCTATGCATGCATTCTTTTTTTGTCTATATGCACCATATTCTATAGTGAAACCATACATTATGGCTCTATGAAGGCTAGTGAACTGGTTTGAATCTCAATGTTTCTATTCTATCCTTATGGCTACTGAATGAGTTAAACCCTTCTAAGGTTAAAAGAAGGCTAGTGTGATTCATGCAATCTATTTTGATTCATCTCATCCTTAGTGACTGAGTTCACGTTCCCAGTTCTTTATTTGCAATTTGAGGTGACTAGTTCCAGTGCCCTCTCTATGGTTCCATCTAAAGAGGATGAGTTCCCACTTAGCTACTCTAAGAAGTAGTATATTAGTTCCCACACTATGGCTCTAAGTAGTGCAAAGATCATAAGGGGGCCAACTTTGGGAAAATCAGGGATGTTGCAACTCTCAACTCAATAATATGCCCTCTAACTTTGGACTGGGAGATTACTCTTTAGGGGTATACAAAGTTATCACCTTGGATATAAGTGTTATTTTAATGATGTCGAAGAACAAGAGGGATTACACTCAATCTGAAGGTGAAATAAGTTAAGTCATGTGAGTCTAGTAGTTATGTTGTAGAAGACTAGTATCATAGAAAAGAGACTGCATCTATTTAGAGTGAGTAATTGTATTAGACAATAAGCATGTAAACATTTAGAGTAAGTCACAATGTATTTAACCGACCGGATATGTAACAATATTTAAGGTTACCTTTTCACATGGTAACATCCCCTCTTAGTTGAGGGGAATCGATTCATTTGCAGAAAGAACTGGCTTTGCTCCTTCAAGCCAAATTTTGTTTCTTCTATAATGATTTTCAATTTCTTCCTATTGGGGCATAAACTCCTATGCTAGCATTTATCGCTTAATTAAGATGGGAAAATCCTTGTATTCTTGTGTTTATATTGTTCTAGATCTCTTTATTCCACAACGTATTCTAAACCAAATGCATGATGCTTTCAAATTTGATTGACTTTAGCTTAAATAGAACATGGAAATTTTGAGGTTCAAATTTCTATGTTCAATACTGAAGTTATCTAATTTTCTAAGCAATGGGTGAAGTGATTAAACCAAAGCACAAGCGCCCATATGCCAAGACACTTGGGGCATGATTTGAAGCTGATTTTAAATATTTTCTTACCACCCCACTTTCTTAGAAAGGTACTCCCCTTCAAGACACTTGGATGAGTAGAGACAGTTGTAAATATTTATGGCAGACAGTACAATTCTCTACTATTGGTTTTCTATGGAAATATAAATGTAAGGATACTTTCCTTGAGGAACCATCCCCTCTTAAGCTCAATGAAATTTAGGATTTTCAAACAAGAACTAGCTTTGCTTGTTTAGGGAAATTTCATTGTTTTCCATAAAGATTTTGAATCCCTTCCTATTAGGGCACAGACTCCTATGCCAACACTTCGGGGTTAACTAGGATAGTATTAGTAATTTAGTAATTTCTTTGTATTGTTATCATTATGTGGTTGTAGCTCACTTTTTTCCATGATGTACTAACAAAATAGCATATGATGCATTTCTAAAAAAACACAGGACCCTGACAAATTTTACTTGAATTAAACTCAAAAGAAGCACTAAAATAAGCTGAAATGAAGCACTAAAACAATAAAGTTACTAAGAATGGGGTTGTAGAGTAAAAAATACATGATTGAGATAGCTAAAACCATCATCCATGATGTGGATTTACCCATATGTCATTAAGACAAATCTTACAACATAGATATCTATATCTTGAACCAATGTCTTGATAGGATCTTGAAGGAAAAAATACCAAAGAAATATTTTACCAGTGAGAAGCCACACGTATTACATTTCCATATCTTTTTGTTTATCCAATTTATATTCATATTCATGATAAGAAAAGGACTAAACTTGAAACCTTGAATATAAAGGGGATATTTGTTGAATAGAGTAATACATCTGAGGCTTACTGAATCTAAATTCAAGTTCAAATGAACATATTGGTGAGCAAAAATATGATGTTTGGTGAGGATGAATGCTCCTCAAAATCATAGAAACATCCTATAGTGATTAATGAACACAAAAGGCTTCTTGTTCTAGATTTTGTTCTAAAATTGAAAAAAAAAATCAAAGTCAAATCAACAAGATTTTAGTAAAAAAAACAAGGACCCCATTACATTATATGGTGTACAGGAACAAGTGGGAGCATCTATGTCGACGCCTGAGGTGAGTCATCAAACTACAAAATTTCCTGCTTATGTTGTGCTATTGTCCTCTATTCTTCAGACATAGTCCTCCCTTTTTTAGGGGTAGCTGCTAAGAAGGTATGAAAGGATGTCATAACTGAGTAGTATAACTCCTTTCTTGAGAATTATCTCTTGGATATGTTCCAAAACCTACTAGGGATTTAATGATTGATTTTAGATGGTCTGACAAGATCAAGCATGTAGTTGATGGGAGCATTGAAAAGTGTAATGTTCCTTTCTGGAAAAGCCTTAAATTTTCAATAGGTTTCTGAGTGCGTGTGAGGTTTAGTGATGTGTTCTAGCAACAATTTAGCCACGTGTAACTATAGGTTCACCTTTACAAATTTCACACAATTAAATGTGCGTAAAAAACTGGCATGCATACCAAAATAAATTACTCCAAGCGCTCAAATAGATTTACGAAAGTTCATAAATTTACATATGTATATAGCTGGTATATCATAGATAAATAAAATAGAGGAGATTCTTTCACATTAACCAACTAAATACAGAAAGACATAAGAAAATAAAGGAACATATGACCTCTATCTCACAGTGTTCTTCTAGAGTGGTAGTTGAAGAATGAATGTGACCAAAAATACATCATATACTTTAGCACGGAAATATTCTATGTGTTCTTCCCTCTAGGTACTACAATTCCAGCGGTCCATAGTTAACGAATTTGTAATCCAAAAGATGGGAAGCTTATGGCCCTTCCTTTGAGGCTAATATGACATAAATTCCCCCCACAAATTGTCCAGGTGCTCCCAGAATTCTTAACATTGCTTCAGTACACTCTCTCCAACTCTAAATGGCCCAAAATTGATAAATTTGTGGCCCTGGTGTTTATATCATTCTCAAGATTGTGGTTCTCCCTAAACTTAGTTACAACAGAGAGGCATGTTGGCTTTATTCCCAAAATGTGTCTATTTTCAAGAAAAAATTACCACAAACTTGGTATTGGCAAGGGATTCAGCTCGATCACCCTTAGGAATCCTCCAACAAGAAATAATATCCCATGAGCTATATCAAAGCAAGGAATGTATCCCCTTTCACTTGTAATCTCTACCTCTATAGAACTCAGGGAAGTCAACCCATAAATTTGACTGATTTTTGGCTTGGGAAATAGTGGAACTCGTGCTTCTATGAGGAAGGAATATCAGACCTACAAAATTAGATTATGATGTTAGTAATCTCTGTGCCAAAATCCTCATCATATCTTTAGAAATAAGCACAAAATAAAATCCCACTAGGATGGCAAGAATGTTCACCGAAGAAGGGAAAACAAGCTAGGGTAGCAGTTAAATGTACTGAAGTTCGGTTAAGGATCTCCCTTGAGACACTCTAGTTGAACTCTTTTGATCTCACCTTCAATTGAAAGTAGAATGGTAAGTTAGAATAATCCCCGAGTGAGCTCCTTCCCCTCTTTAAATTTTTGTTTAAGCAACCTCTAGAATTTTTTTTAAATATTATTTTATTAGTGAGGTCCACTTTCCACTAAATAGTTTTTTGCCACCTTTTTAATAAAATATTCAGTTTCTACCATTCTCCAATAAAATATTAATTTTTCACCAATATGCAAAAAAACAATATTTACCCCTTTGCAAAAATAGCCAAAAATGCCAAAAAAGTACAAAATATGCTTGTTGTTCAAATGATAGGTACATTATAGTTTTCCCTACCTAATATTTCTTGTCCGAGGCAATCCACCTGTATTTCTAGGTCCCATACTTTAATAAAAAAACTACATACAAGAGCCATAATTCTCTCATCCCCATGACTATTAATACTAATGATGTTTGTCGCATGTGTAATTGTTGAGACCAAAAGGTATTTTGATAATCTTGCATATACTTGTAAAGTTTCCCAGTTGTTTTGAGCCTACAACTTTATATTGTTCTAGTACCATGGAGTCGGCAGTAGAATGTTTTTCGAGATCCCAACTGGCACAATGTGGTTTCACCAAGGATTTAGAGGAAGCTACTGCATTAACACCATTAGGCCCTAACTCCCCTAGCATGGCATCTTTATTCAAGGATTCACAAGTTTCCTCTAGTAGGTATGCAACAAATATTCCATGTATAGTTGCAAACTTAATGTGAATACACATTAAGGTAGAGCAATATGCGTCCATCAATAATGAATTGCAGACTTTAACATTTCAGTTTTGGCTAGACTCTTAAATTCCCTCCAAACTAACACAACCATAACAGGCCACAAAATCAACATGCTTGCCTTCACCAATTAAAATTTTACCTTCCATATGTTTTATTTTTGCTGCCATCCTCCTTCCTTTGATAAAGTAAGAAGAATCGTCACCATCTGGAATATGTGGCCAAGAATCAAGAAGAAGAATGAACTTGAAATATTCCTGAAGTGTGGGTATCTCTATGGATTTCTTGTAGTCTTTATATTCCTCTAAAATAACATTTGGAATAGGATCACAACATGAATTATTGACTTATTTCATAATATTGTCACGGGAATTCTCATAAGCAACATTATAATTATGAACATTAAATTTTGTTTCATTTTATGGAAGTAGTTTTTGAAAAGACAAGGCTACATGCTATGTTTTTTATGTACAGAAAGGTATCTTGATGAGAAGACTTACCAGTGTATCAAGAATCTGGCACATTGACATGTTGTCGTTAGATCCTAGTTCCTTACTAGGGTAACCTTGTGAGTTCTTTTGTTGCACTCTTTGAAGAAGAGTACACATCCAAAAATTAATTATCCAACTCTTCACTATGTAATTGGATAGCCAGCAAGCTCGGAGATGCCAACACCAATTTGTTGTTCCCACAAAAAAAGGATAGAAATCCACTTGAACTTGTCTTTTTATTTGTATCAAAAAGTGTAACATTCATAAATTGTGTTTCCAAAGGTCCAACAACATTGCCCTAACTTTGCTACTCTTCAGTTCGAATACTAGTTTTGACCCTAGATATTCCAGATCCTACATCTACCTTTGTGCTCTCATTTAGCATGTCTCCAACAAATAAATGACCATTGCATTAGGGTTGAACGTTGTAGTGGCCAATGTTTGTGGGCACAGAAAAGCAGTAGCAATACTATAAACCAACTCTTTGTTATTGGCCACTTGTAAAAGACAAGACGTTATATACAACAATGTAAGAGTTCTCATCTTGGGATGAAACAAATTAAGGGATGGTAGAAAATATTACAAAACCAATAAATGAAGAAAATTATGTGTCATCGATTTGCTCAAATCAGAAATACTGGCACAAATTTGTTGGGTGCGGAGCGTGATTGTTAAGAGGTCTTTCTTTCAGCCGGATGTATACCCCAGGAAGTTTGTATAACCCTCCACGTGGGGGAGTGTGGGTGGGACTTGTCCACCCCATGGGGGTTCAAGGAGGGCTGATCCCCTCTAGCTAGGGGGTCTAGGGGCCAGCAGTCCCCCGGCGGGGGTTTCCCCCCGAAGCTAAAAACAGATGTAAAATTTCTTTGTAAAAGTATAGTAATTTCTAGTCAATCTTGGCCATTCACTAGGCAGATGATCTGGTGGTAGAACCTATGTTTAGTTTAGGGTATTTTTCCCTAGAAGGAAACCCCTATCTTTCTATGAGGGCATTTTATTGAGGTTGTGTAATAGATGTGTATTCTCGGAGCTAGAAACAGAGAGGTGAGACTGTGAGAGAAAACGGAGGATATTATTGTGGATCTGCTCTAGGTTGTGTCTCTTCATTTTTCTCGATAACAGAAAGAAAGGATTGACTATTTGGGGTGGATCTAGACCAAACTGGGTGAACCAAGTATATCTATGTCTGTCTGGTTTTATGCATTTTTTGTTTTTATATTTATGCAATATTCTATGTGTTCCATTGCTCTGTAATATATAATTTTATAACAAATGGTATCAGAGCCGAAGGTGTATTTGGCTGATAAACTCATAGGAAAGAAGGGTTCCTCATTTGAGTGGGAGCAATGGCGGAAGATGGCAAGTTTAGGGTTGAGAAATTTAATAACCAAAACTTCTCGTTGTGGAAGATGCAGATGGAATATTATCTGTATCAGAAATATTTGTACCTACCATTGGGTGGAAAAACAAAGATGCCGACAGGTATGACAGATGAAGAATGGAACCTCCTCGATAGAAAGGCACTCGAAACAGTACGATTGTGCCTTGCAGCATCGGTCTCCTTCAACATTCGAAGGAAAAAATGACAGAGGGTTTGATTAAGGAGTTGGCAAAACTATATGAAAAACTCTCCGCCTCAAACAAGGTATTTCTTAGGAAATGGTTATTTAATATGAAGATGTCTAAAGGTGGATCTATTGCAGACCATTTAAATGATTTTAATATTGTTACAAGTCAGTAAAGTTCTGTAGGTGTAAACTTTGAGGATGAAGTTAGAGCTCTGTTATTCTTGTGCTCATTGCCAGAAAGTTGGAATGGTTTAGTAATGGCCATTAGTAACTCTATTTATGGATCTAGTACTTTAAAGTTTGATGATGTTGTTGGTGCTATCCTTAGTAAGGAAATGGGACGGCAAAGCTCTGGTGAGGCATCGGGTAATGCTTTGAGTGCAGAGTCTAGGGGAAGAAAAATGGAAGGAGGAAAGAGCTGAGGATATCGCAGTAAATCAAGGAAAGGCTGATCCAAGTCCAGATCGGGGATAATGTGCTGGAAATGTAGAAAGAAAGCACACCTAAAGAAAGACTGTAGATCTCAGAAGGGAAAAGAAGGAGATGCACAACAAGAAAACAATCATGAAGCAAGTGTGATAGGTGAGGATTTACAAGATGCTTTGATTCTTTCTTTCGAAAATATTACTGATTCTTGGGTGGTAGATTTAGTGGCCTCATTCCATGCCACACCTGATAAGAAATATTTTCATGACTATGTTCAAGGAGATTTTGGAGATGTCCATTTGCATGATGATAAACTTTGTAAAATTGTTGGAATGGGTAAGGTTCTTGTAAAATAGTAGAATGGAAACCAATGGCTACTAAAGGAGGTAAGGCATGTTCTAGATCTGAAGAAAAATTTGATTTCAATAGGGAAGTTAGGCGGTGAAGGTTGTGTGACAACTGTCACAGATAAATCTTGGATGGTCACCAAAGGAGCTCTGGTAATAGCAAAAGGTGAAAAGGCTGGTACATTGTATTTATGCAATGGTATTTCTAACTCTGTTAATGCTTTAACTTCCAAAGGAGCAGATGCAACATTATGGCATCATAGGCTCAGACACATGAGTGAAAAGGGGATGAAGATTCTTCACTCAAGGAATTTGTTGCCGGGTTTGAAGAATGTTGATTTGGACATTTGTGAGAATTGTGTTAATGTAAAACAGAAGAGAGTCTGATTTCTCAGAGTTGGGAAAGAAAAGAAAGAAAAATTAGAGCTTGTTCATATAGATGTATCAGGAATTTCTCATGTATCATCTCTCTATGGCTCTCATTATTATGTTACTTTTATTGATGATGCAACTAGAAACACTTGGATTTATTGTATTAAGAATAAATATGATGTATTTGATACTTTCAAGAAATGGAAAGCATTGGTTGAGATTGAGACAGGAAAGAAATTGAAGTGTCTCAGATCAGACAATGGAGGTGAATATTGCAACAAAGAGTTTGATAGGTACTGTTCAGAGCATGGAATTCCCAGAGAGAAGACAGTTCCAAGAACACCACAAGAAAATGGTGTGTCAGAAAGGATGAACAAAACAATCATGGAGCGTGTGAGGTGCATGAAATTGCATGCAAGATTACCTTTACAATTTTAGGCAGATGTTGTAGATACTGTTGTTTATCTAATAAACAGAGGGCCTTCAAGTTCATTGGATGGTGGTGTTCCATAGGAAGCATGGACAGGGAAAAAGGTAGACTACTCTTTTTTAAAGCCTTTTGGTTGTGAGGCCTTTGTCCATATTAATAAAGAAAATAGAACAAAGGCTTGTGGCAAAGTCGAAGAAATGTACCTTTATTGGATATGGTGTTAATGATTTTGGTTATCTCTTATATGATTACGAATATCACAAAATCATTAGGAGCAGAGATGTAATATTCAATGAAAAGGTCTTGTATAAGAATTAGTTGTAGGAAAAGAAAAATGAAAAAGAAAACAAGGAATACGCATTTCTTGATGAAATAACTAAAAAAGTAAAGGTGCCTAAAAATAATAATAATCAACAACCACAACAACAACAACCACCACAACAACAACAGGCACCTCAAACACCTGAAAGTGGTGTTAGAAGATCTACCAGGATAAGTATACCATGTGAACGATATTTTCCTTCCTTATATTATTTATTGTTGACTGATTCTGGTGAACCTGAATGTTATGAAGAAGCAATGCAGGTTGAAACAAGGAAGAAGTGGGAGGTAGCCATGAAAGAAGAGATGGACTCCTTAATGCATAACTAAACTTGGGACTTAGTCAAGTTGCCTGCAGGAAAAACTACATTGAAAAATAAATGGCTTTAGAGGCTGAAGGAAGAAGAGGGAGGAAAACAAAGGTACAAAGCTAGACTTGTGGTGAAAGGGTTTGCATAGAAGAAAGGTATTGGTTTTGATGAAATATTTTCTCTTGTTGTTAAAATGACTTCAATCAAAACTATTTAACTCTAGTAGCAGTTGAAGATTTGCATCTTGAGTAGTTAGATGTAAAGACAACCTTTCCCCATGGGGATTTGGAGGAAGAGATTTATATGCAGCAACCATAAGGATATGAGGTAAAAGGGAAGCAGAAACTAGTGTACAGGTTGAAGAAGAGCTTTTATGGCTTAAAACAGGCTCCAAGGTAGTGGTATCTAAAATTTGACAAGTTTATGTCTGAACAAGGTTATACTAGATGCCACTCTGATCATTGTGTTTATCTGAAAAAGGAAAATGATGGCAGCTACATTATATTGTTATTGTATGTAGATGACATGATTGTTGCAGGGTCTAACATGCAGGAAATAAATGTTCTCAAAAGAAAATTGGAAAATTCATTTGCAATGAAGGATTTGGGAGTTGCAAAACAAATTCTTGGTATGAGAATAACCAGAGAGAGGAAAAATCGCAAATTAACATTGTCTCAGAATGAGTACATACAAAAGGTATTGAAAATATTTAATATGAACAATGCAAAACCAGTTAGTACACCTTTTGCTAGCCATTTCAAACTTAGTAAGGAAATGTGCTCAAAGACCCAAGAAGACATGGATTATATGTCTAAAGTTCCATATGCATCAGCAATTGGAAGCTTAATGTATGCAATGGTCTGCACAAGGCCTGATATTGCACATGTAATGGGAGTTGTAAGCAGGTACATGAACAATCCAGGAAAGGAACATTGGATGGCAGTGAAATGGATTCTCAGAGATTTGAAAGGTACCACAAACCAAGCATTATGCTTTGGTGGTTCAAACATTTCCCTACAGGGATATGTTGATGCAGATATGGCAAGTGACAATGATAAGAGGAGGAGCACTACATGATATGTATTTAGTATAGGTGGAATAGTTGTTAGTTGGGTTTCAAAAATACAAAGTGTTGTTGCACTTTCAACAATAGAAGCAACGTATTTTGCTGCTACAAAGGCTAGTAAAGAAATGATTTGGTTACAAAGGTTTATGGGTGAATTGGCTAAGAAGCATGATATGGGCACGTTATAAAGTCATAGCCAAAGTGTCATTTATCTTACAAAAAAATCAGCATTTTCATTCCAGGACTAAACACATACAACTCAAGAACCATTTCATACAATCAGTGTTGGAAGATGGAGAGTTGAAGTTGCAAAAGATACACACTAGCAAGAATCCTGTAGATATGCTAAAAAAAGTTGTAACGATGGAGAAATTGAGAATATGCTCAGTTTCAATTCGTCTTCAAGGATGACGATGAAGATGAGAAACAACCAGGCCCAAAGAGGAGTCATTCTCTAGCAAATGAAGCAGCGATGGAGTTGCTACAATCATTCTCCAAGTCGGAGATTGTTGGGTGTGGAGCATGATTGTTCAGAGGTCTTTGTTTCAGTCAGATGTATACCCCACGAATTTTGTATACCCCTCCACGTGGGGGGGGTGTGGGGGGGACTTGCCCCCCCCATGGGGGTTTGGGGGCGAGAAATCCCCCCAGGCTGGGGGGTCCGGGGGCCAACGATCCCTCGGCGGGGGTTTTGGGGGAAGTACCCTCGAAGCTAAAAACAAATGTAAAATTGCCTTGTACAAGTATAGTAATTTCTAGTCAACATGGGTCGTCCATTAGAGAGATGATCTAATGGTAGAACATATGTTTAGTTTGGGGTTTTTTCCCTAGAAGGAAACCCCTCTCTTTATATGAGGGCATTGTATTCAGGCTGTGTAATAGATGTGTATTCTTTGAGCGAGAAACAGAGAAGTGAGACTGTAAGAGAAAACAAAGGATATTATAGTGAATCTGCTGTAGGTTGTGTCTCCTCATTTTGCTGGATAATAGAAAAGAAGGACTGGCTGTTCGGGGTGGACGTAGCCCAAACTAGGTGAACCACGTATATCTGTGTGTCTCAGGTTTTATGTGTTTATATTTATACAATATTCTATGTGTTCCATTGCTCTGTAATATATAATTTTCTAACAAAATTATGTCACTACAGTAATAAAGCTCATTTCTGATTTCTTCAACTATAGAAAACAATGTTGTTGTAATCTCAGAAACGTCATCAACCTGTACTACATGAACAATGAGAACATCTAATTTTAAGTTTTTATCCTTGAGAAATTTAACCAAATCTGAGTATGATAACATTGTGTGGCTTGTGAGAAACTTATTGACACTTTCATCGCCTCTATATATATTAAGTGTCAAAGCACGTACAACTGTGTGGACCATGGTGTCTTTATAATAAGCGTATTCAACAACCTCACTATACAATGGGAAGAAAAATACAACATTCTAAGATTCGATATTGGAAGAGAATGCCTTTTAATTATAAGTTCCAATTAACTGAGTATTATATTAGCCTTACTTATATTTTGCACCCTTGAAGCTTCCCACAACAAGCGCAATTTCAGATGCCCTTCAATCTCATCTTGTAACCTTTTGATAACATTGTAAATTTGGTGAAATTTCTTGTTCCCCATCAAGGGTACTAGATGATTATTTTATGAGCGCCAAAATCACTTAACATAACTTTCTAGACAAGCTATTGGTTCTTTTATAGCATTAATTTCTCCATTACTTCTCGAAGGGGGGTGAGCCCATCACCTCAAAAGGTGTTCTACAAATAGAGCCTTGTAAATTTTATGGGGAGAAATAACTCTATAGTAAGAAATATCATCATCTTGCTTCATTCTATGAAAATGTGGAACTAAATCTCCAAGGGTATAGATCGTAAGTTCTTATTGAATGACTCCATCACGTGGGAAAAATGTTGAAGACATTGAATGCAACCTATCCACAAAAAGAGATTCATATAGATTATGTAACAAGAATTTAGCTCCGCTAGAATTTGATTCTTTGAACTTTCCAATATCACTAATAATATTCTTCAATGTAAATGTCATATTAGAAATAAGTGCACATTTACGAAGGAAATCAAAAATAAAATCACTTGGTTGTATTATTGAAGTCGTCACACCTAATTCCTTCATGGTTTTTCAAGGTGTTTGTTTCAAAATCTGCAAAGCCTCAAAAGGAGATGGAATGTTCGTTGGCTGGTAATCATATTCATTTAGGAAGGGCCAAAAGGTACTAGGCACACCTTCCTTTAATGATTTCTCCAAATTTTAAGTCTCAATACTCTCTGGCCCGCAAATTTCCTTAACAAAGAGTGGAGGATACAGTTCTGTAGCTTCTTCATTGAAAGTATGCCAATGGCCCATTTTCTCAATTAGGCCATTCCCAAAGGAACTACACCATTTCTGATGTATTGTCCACTTACCTCCATCAAAACCTATAATTATGTTGTTGCGTAACTAAGTGGAGGTTTTTTGTTGCTATCTTGATGATGATACATATACCCCGATTCAATACCTTCCATTTTACAAGAGTTGAAAATTGTCTCCTTCATAATTTGATACTTGTTTGAACTTTCAAAAATTTCATGTTTCTTCCTTGTAAAGTAATCACACATGGCAATAAACCCAAGGTCTTGCTACTCTGTGTTGGATTAGTAATATCTTCTTTATGATTACTAGCGATAACTAGATTATCCCTCGCAAATATCTTCCTTTTAGGTCCATTGTGTTCTAACAAGACTCGAAGTCGTTTGATGGACAACTTAGCTTGTTTTTCCTTAATGCTCATAGAATAATTCTGATTGATACTACCACCATCATTATTTATGGAATGACCAGTGTCACCATAATCTTCTTGGCTAGGTTTGGACTTCTCTGGTCCTCAGTTACCTGTCAAATAATCATTTTCATCTTTTCCCTTAGGATGCTTTTTGGGAAAGTGATCTTCATATCTTTCTCCATATCCTTTGTTTGATTCATCACTATTATTCTAGCTCCCTTCAGATGTAATTTCCAAAGCTCCTTGATCTTTGGCAGTATTTAAGTCTTCCTCTATGCCTACCTTAGTATACACCCATAAGTCTTTAGTTATAGTTATATCATCATCCTTAGACTTGTATTTACTTTCCTTTTTTCCTTGCCACCTTGATGATACCCACGCCTCCATGAAATTTGTCACCCTTAAGAAATTTGTAGATAATTTCTCAAAAAATCCATGCACTGTCCTTTGTTGCCTTGGTATTTCTTTAGAAACATCTACTAGCCCCCTTTTTGCTACATGAAATGCAGATGGAAACAATACAATATGATTTCTCCAATCGATAGAAGATCATTCTTGATCTTAGTGATCCTTAAGAAGTAGGATATAATATCCTTGTCTTTACCCTTCCTAATATCGTTCAACTCATTCTTGAGAAATAATGTTTGATTTGCACCACTAACCTTGAACATGCTTACCAATTTGTCGTAGATATCCTTGGAGGTTTTTAGATCAGAGATGTAGGCCACCAAATGGTTGTCAATGGAATCTTTGATAATATTCTTCACTTTGACTTCACCCTTGATTTACTTTTTCTTTGTAGTAGCTAGTGCATTTGATGAAGGCTCTAGGATTTTACCCTTCACGTAATCCAACACTTCTTGATCTTCCAATGTCAAATCAACAGACATCTTCCATCCGTGATAGTTAGACTTTTCATGGATCTTGTATTCACCTAGGAAGTGGGATGAGGAACCCATTGAGCCTTTTTTCCTTTCCAACTGTCTTCGGTGATTGCTCTTCCACTCTTGCTTGGGCATTATCTTCACCTTAACTATGATACCATGTTAAATTTAGGTATGTCCTATGCTTAGAGAAATTTACTTTAATTTTTCATATTAGCCCAATGTCAATATTCATATTAGCAATCACATCAACATGATAGCAATGTGAAGATAGAACATAAGCATAAACAGTAGAATACACACCAAGATAAGAGGACACAAGATGTGGCATCAGCCAGAAACAAACCCAAATGTGGGAAAACCCTTCATCAATTCTTCTTATATTCTTCAATAGTTCAACAGACAGAAAGAGATAGAGTACAATGATTTGAAGTCAATACTTGACTTGCCAAATAGGAGATCAAAGATCTTCTCCGTGATGATGATGTAATGAGGTTGCAATTCTGATACCAAGGAATGAAGATATGTAGTAGATGATAGTCGTAGAACATCTTAACAAATTATCTAGAATACTGAGGCTTTCCTTCAATAAGAGTCTCCTTCCTTTGTTGCTTCATTAATCATGATAAGGCTGCTAATCTGGCACTTTTTATATGCTGCAAGGACTGGTGCATTTAATGGCAGACATGGTCACTGGTTGGGGCACAAGCTCTGAGTGCCACAACACCTTAAAAACACCCAACAATGCACCTATTGACTGTAGCTAGCCTTCATATAACCCCTCTAACCATACACTACCTTATAGGGCTGCTTACGACCTTCTGAACACAGCTGCTGAAAATGTCTCCAACTACTAGCTATGGCCTGAGGGCTAGCCCAACAGTGGACTGTAACTTTGATCCCTTCAAATAGTGACCCAATCAACCCTTAAATAATAGTTTCTTGCTCCTCCTTTAAGCATCTTATACTGCCATAGAAATTGAGCTTAAGACCAACCTTATCATTCCGAAACAACCTTGAATGAGATCACAATGTTAACTACAACAATGTGCTATTAACACAGAACCTTCACACTGTTGTAGTACTCCTTTTGTTGTGGCTAGGTCCACACTTCTAGCTGCGTCTAAGGGTCCCTTTCAAGATGTGATAAGGAATCCTCTAACTATGGCTTTAGGCCTTCATATGTTGTGTATTAGGGCCTCACAAACTGCGACTAGGAGAGCTATGTATAAGGATTTTCATGAAAATAAATAGGATCCTCCCAAGACTGCCTACGGGTCTATCTTGACACCGTATTAGGGTTGCTGATTAGGTCTCCTCATACTGCATAATGAGGCTTGTTGTTGGGGAATTAGGGCAGCTCTAAGGTAATGACCATATATCCCTAGGGCATGGCTAGATCTCCCTTTTGAACAGTGGCTAGGCTTCCTCCATCAACTGTATATAGAACCCTTCCTCCACTGCCTCTAGGGCTTCTCCCTCTTGATCTCTCTAGCCACCAAACTCAAACGAGTGGAGAGAGATCTTAGGAGAAGTGTGTGTGTAAAATGACTCGAATACGTATTCTATTTATAATGAAATGTTGATGATTAGTTGGGGTAATTTGGTTGCTTGCTGACCTTGACAAATTGTCAAGTAACACAAATAAATTCATATCTCCATAAATACATGTTAGAATTGGATGATATTTAGATCAATCCTACACCTCTTGATGAGAGGAATCAGAGAAAAATATCAGTTTCTGTAAATAAGAAGACCCACATGGTGTTTGGACCTACTTGCCAATTTTAATAGTTAATCCATCGACCAATGTTTATGGCCAACCCCACATGTATCATGTATAACGTGATTTCCAAAGGAGTCAATATTGGTGCAAGTGTAATGTCCCTCTTTGAATTATCACACCAATGGAAAAAAAAGATATAAAAAGGACACCAGTGGAATGTTGATGATAAAAGAGAGATGAAGCTCACTCTTTCTAATGATAAACAAGAGATGAATCTCACTCTTTTAGCATGCACAATAATTTGTTCATAACAATTTGGAGAGCTCTTGTGGATTTTGAGTGCTAAGGGTGAAACCCTTGAATGAATTAGTTTCAGTAGTAAAACAAATCCACCCTAGTTGATAAAAAAAAAAAAAAAAAAAAGACCACTCAGATATTTCATTGGTATTTATTGCTAAAGATTCATTTCATTGACAAGTCATGGGTACCACCAGAGACAGTGGGATTTTTGGAGGTCATATTTTCCATCTGCACTTCTTGTAGGAAAGAGGGGGATGATTCACTCATTGCCAGACTTTGGGATCACTTGAGGAGGTCGTACCAATGATTATTAGTAAGTTGAAGGTATTTTTTGTGGGTAGTTTCACCCATATTTTCCTTGGCCTATCTAGTGCCAATTTGTTTCTTAGAAGTTCAAGCCATCAGTTGTTAGGCTCTGCCATCAAAAGGGAGGGCCAAACTAGCCATCAAATATGTTCCGATATAATAATTCACAATATGTTATTTCCTTAGGTTAGATACTTCATTCAGCCATATTCCCATTAATCCATTTACCAATCACATTAGACATTATATAGCATTAACTAATGAAAGAACATAAATGATAGATGCAGAAGACAAGCCAAGACAAAAAGACATGAGAATATGGCTCAAGCTAGGGAAAAACCCCAACATGGAGAAAACCCTTGATCAAATCTTCTTATTATTATCATCAAATGTTCAACAGAGAAAGAGAGAGAGTATAATGAGATAAAATAACTTTCCAATATGAAGATCAAGCATCACTACTCTTAGATCCATTCAATCTTGTAATCTGGGCAGTCTAGTCATAGAGGAAAAATCACATTGTTGTAGAAGATTGGTGTGGTTAGGGAAACAACAATGCACTTCTTTCTAAGTTGATTGATCCAAAAATCATCCTTTATATTGTGGCCTTCCTTGTTTCACATGCTTATCACTTTCACTCACTTAAGGAGATGGTTTATGACGACATTAAGGTCATGATTGATATTATCTTTGTGGTTTTAGATTAGGGCTTCTCAAGCATGCTACTCTAGCCCTTGAATATTTGGAAATAGTGCAACCTTTTTCTTCTTACAGGGGCTCTATTATTTGTAGTAGTCCTAGCATGTTTTTAAGTTTCCATGTCATCCTCAACAAGCACCTGAATACTATCATATAAGGTCAATGACTTTCAGTTGTATTTCAGCATCCTGGGAAAGTGATTCAACGCTTGTGGTCAAGCTATGAGAATATCTTCTAGTTGTGGCAAAACTACAGGAAGAAGTCCCATGCGAAACAAGTCACAACCCATATATAAGATTTTCCTTAACTATAGTGAAGCACTGCTTCCAAACTCAAACCTGTTATGACAAAGCCCTAACCAAAACAGTGCCAACCATAACCAGAGTTTATCCTTCTTAATCTTTGTTTCCATAGAGATATCTTTTTGCTTTATTTCATGTGTCCCAAATACATGGGGGCTTCACTTAATTAACCTCTGACATATCATGTACATTCGTGGCATATTAAATAATACCCTTAATTTCACTACATATTGAAAAATACCTTTAAAAATCACATTATTTAACCCCCTACAAATATGTACCCAATACACCTTCCCAATTAAGAAAACCCCTACTGTCACTAAATATTGTAAGTATCCATTTTTGCATTAATATTTTTTATACCCCTTTAATTTTCTCATTAACTTTGAGCTCCATTTTTTTTTACATTTCAATATAAAAACCCTTTACCCTCTATATATCGCCTAATATATTATGTCATTTTTAGCTCAATATATATCCCCCAATATGAACCCACGTGCTATGGTATTTCTCGCGCAATGAAGCCCCCGTGCTCAAATGAGAGAGAATTCTCATTTATATATACAATTCAATGGAGTTAAGTGGGCATGACTTTTGATCTTCTTAAGTAGACATATAGTTGAGGCCGACCTAAATAATTTACATGAGAGAAACATAAATTCAAAATTCCACTTCTAGTTTTCCAAATTTGATGGTATTTAGATTGATTTTGGTCCTCTCGAAAAGAGGAACTCAATGACACAATTATCTTTCCCAAAGGGGCTATTCAAAGCAGAATTTTGCCCTAGTGTCCACTTTGACCAAAAATAACCATCTATGTTTTTCTAGCATTTTGGGCTGAATTCACAATAGTATGCTAAAAAGCGTCATTTCAATTTCTCAAAATTAGGATATATAAATGTGAGATATATACTCTACATATTTAGGTTATCTCTTTTTCAAATCTGGCTTTTTTAGGCTACATGTTAATTGTTTGAGCTTTGAACTTTGAAGAAATTCTTGAATGGAATTCGTAAATACTTGAATGAATGGACTAAGTCAGTGGTACCATAAATTGTTTTATTTCAAATATTTGACTTCCATATTTTCACAAAATACAATGTCCTCAATAAATATGTATATTTATAAATACTTATGTATAGGACTATATATGCGTTGGAGCGATTCATATAAGTTTTACTATAATCTTAATGTTAACAAGCTTTAGCTGACTCTTTTCATCAATTTCTCATAGAATATGCAAAAGGAAATGATTGTCAAAATGTGGAGAAAATTGCATTTCTCTTGATTTCTTTTTTTATTGTTCATGACAAGATAATGATGTTGCAAGAATGAGTTATCCTACAGTTTGTTTCAATTTGTGGATTTTGTTTTCCTCCCTGTTTTTAAGAAGGATGTAGATTTCATTTTCATGTGGATGGTTTCTGCATGTTATCTAGCCCCAAATGCTGGTAGCGGAGTGGACCTTGAGAAGTAGTCATGGAAACAACTCTATCAGAGGTTATTTTTACAATACCACTTCCACCTGGCACCAGAAAAAGTTTAATGGTCTGTGTCATAAAGAAGAGTTACTTAACGAGAGAGTTGAAAGGGCAACCACATGTCTTAGCTGTATGTCATTTATTTTTGTTTCTTAACTTTAAGTTATCTATTTGATTTTGAGATTTATCAGATCAATTATTTCAATAAAACAATATGCATGGCTTTTATTTCTCACCGAATGTTAGTTACTTGACATTGTTGATATAACATTCAATTATAGGCCACTTTTATTTTAAGTTAGGTATTTTATTGATTAAAAATATGTTCATATTTTGATTGGTTTACTTGGAGCTTGATTTAAAAAAGTTTTGTAAATTCCACGTGGATGTTATTTTTTTAGGGTGAGCTCTTGGCACCAGTTAGGTTAGATGATTCCTAGAACATAGATATACAACAAGCGCATCTTTTTCCTTTGTTGTGTATATGTTATTCTTTATATCATTGATGGATGGCTATTGATTGATATAAAATAGAGGATGGGAAGGTCCTGCCAATTCTATTGACAAAAAAAATCAAATGGAGTGGTAGAATTGTGTTTTAAATGGTGAGCCAAAAATTAGTACTTGAAAGGTAGAACTTGAGAATAGCAAGCTATCTAATATGGATCTAGAGACATAACAGGCTGTGGCAAAAAAATGACAGTATTGACAATTGTTCCCTACAAATAAGCTCTAACTATTATACCACTGCCCAAATTTTAGTTATAGGCAATGGAAATAATGACTCTAACTTTATTTGTACGAATAAAGACTTTGGCCATTGTCATGTTCGTTTCCTATGAATGATTTTGATTTTCAAACTCCAACTAGTTTTTTGTTAAACTAATTAAAGCTTTGATGACAAACATGTAGTTTTCAAAGCTCTTTTCTAAATATATTTTCTTGAGAAAATTTGTATTTTTACTTTAGGTACTGTAGATTTCTACTATGCGACATATGCTATGATATAATTGCCTCGATAAATAGACATAAGTGTTGTACAACATAGTCTTTTTAAATATAAAGAAATAAAATATCCGAATACAAATTTTATTAATTAAGAACATCTTCTAGACTTATTAACTAAGTTATGATTATATTTTGGTAGGGGATTTTGTGTACGCTGATATTGTGTTGTCTCTTTGGTTTTTGTTAGGTAAAAATGGTTAATAAGGAATGTGTTCTTGAGTAGCATACACACATCTTATTCTACTATTGACATGGATCTCCATGGTTTTCAGGCACGTAAAGAGAAACCTAGATGTCAATGGTATTTCCAAAGTCTATGTTGGATGAATTTAATACTAGTGATGATTTTTGACACCTTGTTAGATAAAGAATGTCACAAGTCAAATTCAAATAAATAGAAGCAACTCAAGAATTAAGGTGAAGCTATTTATTTTTGTCCAAGTTATTTTTTTTTTATTTGTTGGTTGCTATCATGTTTTGAGTGTAGACTTGTGAAATTCCAAATTGCATGTTGGTTTATGTGACGGGAAATTAATATATAATATTAAATATATATATATATATATATATATAATATATAATATATATTATAATATATATAGTTTTTTATCATATGTCAGTTCATGGTTTCGAGAGAACTGTGTTACATTTGGACAAAATTTTAGATACCATTAAGATATATAAACACCAAACAACAAAAACATTGATAGTTTTATTTCACTCAATCTATAAAATATTGCATCTATCTTCATCAATGCTCTTCTTCCATATGCTATCCACTTATGACATTTCCCTTGCAATATTTGGTGCATTTTCTATTTATAGGTCATTTATAGGTTATAAATGTCATTAGAGTTTCACTTCTAATTGAGTATTCAAATAAACATATTGATTCTCTTATACATAAATATTTTCCCCTTCACTCACTTTTCAAAACTTTGATAACCATTAGGTAGGGACATGCAGCTTTGATGATGCTTTACTTGTTTAGTAAAATATTGCCGAGACTTTAATTTATTGAAAGTTGTAGAATTTACAATTTATGAAGTTTCAAAGTCTAATTCTTCAAAGGCTGTTAACACAATGGAAGAGCACCTGCTTTACAAGAAGGAAGTTTATGGTTTGATTCCATTGTGCCCTGACATCCATATCGAATGATGACCTTTTGGTGACAGAGACTATTTTGACCATCACCAATGAGCATTGGTGAAATTTTTCGACCCTCACTAGAATATGAAATGGTGACGGTCAACAAACACCACCATATATATGCATGAATAGTGATGACCCTCAAAGGTCCATAACCATAAATCGTTGTTGTTGATATGAAATGGTGATGGTCATTGTCCATCATTATAGTCATTGTTCATGACGAACCTTGAAAGTCAACACAACACTTATAATTCTAGAAATGCAACTTTAGGTGACGCTCAACAAATGTCACCATATATACGCACCAATAGTGACGACCATAAAATATCCATCACAATAAATCATTGTTCGTATGAAATAGTGAGGCTCACTATCCGCTGTTATAATCAATATTCGTGACAGACCTTGAATGCCACCATAACGTCTATACTTTTCCCAACGCCACCTTTGGTGACATTCAGTTTTTGGTGACCGAGGCTATGGTCCGTCAGCATTGTTCATATGAAATGGTGAAGGTTACTATCCATTAATATAAACCATTATTGGTGACAGACTTTGATTGTCACTACAACACTTATAATTTTGGCGACGCCACCTTTGGTGACGCTTATTTTTTGGTGACGGAGGCTATGGTCCATCACCATTGTTCATATGAAATGGTGATGATCGCTATCTATTATTATAAATCATTATTGGTAATGGGCTTTGAATGTCACCACAATACCTATACTTTTGGCAACGCCACTTTTGGTGACGTTCAGTTTTTGGTGACGAAGGCTCTTTTGACTGTCACCAATGAGCTTATGGTGACATTTTTTCCCCTCACTAATGTCCTTTTTTCTTATAGTTAAATATGATACAAATTTCACATTTATATTCTCTATACTTTTTAAATTACAAGGTAGGGAAGTTAAGATTTTTAACTAGTCCTACAACTAGTCTCAAACAAGTGTGTTAGGTAAAATAGTCATATTTGATTGCAGAATGATTAAGTTTGATTACCACTAGTTTCATTCATAAAAGGAAAACCAAATTGTGTCAGTTCCAAGTTTTAGAGTCATGCTAGAGAAATTAGACATTATTACATTCCAAAAACTATTTATGTTTGGAAAGGGCCAACAATGAACACAGTTTGGGAGATTTACCATAACCTTTATTTTCCACATAAAATTTTGGTGAAAACTATGACATTATAGAGAAGTCACATCATAATACTAGAAGATCAAATGTTAGGCTTATAAGGATTGAAACTTTATAGATACATCAAGAGAAATGTTGGCGAGAAGGAGAGTATCTAAATCAAGGTTTTAAAAGCAAGTAACTTTAAAATGAAATAAATTTGATTGGAATATATATTTGGGTTATCCAAAATGTATGGCACATATTAAAATTGTAAATAAATAGTATATTTATCCCACATAAAAATGGGTGTTAAGAAAAATCTACACTAATGAACCGACTAAAAATATCAAACATAACTCATAAAGAACGTGAACAAGTACAAAGCCAACTATTGAAGTTCGAGAATAAATGTAATGAATTAAGTGACAAGTTAGTCAAAAAATATTGTTTGAATAATATACAAAGATAAATGGAAAAAACATGGAAAATATGGAATGAAATATAAATCAAAATATCGAAAACTAAAAAATTCCATGTTAGCCATATTCAAAATGAGTATAACCATTTTTTCTAACCCTGAAGGAAAAATCCATGTTTTCGATGGTTGTGTAGACTCTATCTCTAATTTCATTAATGTGAAAGGGTGTAGAGTAACATGAAAAGTACCCCTCATTCTCCATGACATGGTTGTCCAATGAAGTCTCCTAAATGTGCTAGATTTCCAACCTCTATAGTTATATAACCATTCCTTGAAAGATTTATAGCCTTCTTTATTTTAGTTTATGTTTGTATATGCATTGTTTTCACCGTTTGCAATGCTTTGTTTCTTCATGCTTGTCAACTAAAAACAACCAGATTGTCTGTATTTCTTTGAAGGGAATAACCAAGTGCTAAGGAGGTGTCTTTTCATACCCCTTTAGAACAAAAACACTACTACAATATCAAACATTGATGAGGTGCTAGAAGAGACTCAGGTATCCACAATTGATGAGGTGTTAGGAGATACAATGGCTGGCCACTTATATCAATTTCATCAATTCTAGGTGAGATTTGTAGCCTCTTGAAGCCCAACTCTATGTTATCGATGGTCATGCAAACTATATATATAATTTAGTTAATGTTAAAGGGTGAAGGGTCACAAGAAAAATATCCCTCATTATCTATGATGAGGATATGCAATGAAGTCTCCTAAATTTCGATGCTACCTTTGTCAACCTCTATAGTTCTGGAACCAACCCTTGAAAGATTCAAGGCCCAAAAGACAATGTGCATTTTTTGCTTTCTTATCTCCGTTAAATGTTCGATTGGAATTTTCCTGTCAATTTGACTTTGGAGTCCTTAGTGATAGAATAAGTTGGTATGAAAGAAGAAATGGAAATTACACTAGCATGAGTCAAATTGAATGTAACCTTCTCTACCAGATAATAAGACAAAATTTTAATGTTGGTTAGAAGATACATAAGCTGAAGAAAGGATCATTTCACATGCTAAATGAAAATGTTATCTCCACATGGACACAAGAAGGGAGGAAATCAAGGCTTAAGAATAAATGATGGCCACAAAGACTTATAATCCATTGCATCTCTGACATTAGTTCTTTGACTATATATTTTCTCCTTATATATCTTCATATTAGTATTATTAAATTTAACATTATCACTATTTAGCATTCCCATTTTTATTATTGGAGACAATATGGGAATGTGAAAATTGAATTGCTTTCATTATTTATCTCAATCCTTGCTTCATTCAATCTCGATCCACTATTCAGTAAAGTGGACGCCAATGAATTTAAGCTCCTTTAAACATCATGAAGTTCAACCTATTCAAAATAATGAAGTTGTAGAAGGATTTGGACCACCATCGGATAGTGGTTTCAATTATGGTTATGTTTGGCCAGCCATATTCACCTGACTACTATCATTTAGTTGCCAAATCTCAAAATTCTAAGAATATTATTTTTGATTTCTATATTTAAGTTATTTTAGAGAGAATTGAGTAATTATAATTGGTTGTTGGTCGCAAATACCAAGAACCATGCATATTGTTTCTCATGTTTCCCATTGGGATAAAAGATCACCCCTCCTGCTCTTGCCACCCCTCACTCAATATTACTACTTTTACTAGTAAGATGTTTCATATTTATCTCTTTATAATGCATACGACTATGTGTTTAAACCTCCAAAAATCGTGTGGTAAATTTTGAAACATTAATTTAACATAATATGTTGCCCATTTATGGGGAATTTTGTTAATCTCTAGATATAAAGTTACCACATTTATATTGTCATATTAGTGTGATCATCTAGATCCTTTAAATGTAGTTGTACCCTTATCTCCTATACATACCAAGGATCCATAGTTTTTGAAATAATATCATCTTGTGCATTCTTTATATTATGAAAGGAGGTTGTTCCCCTGGAGAGTCCTTTCATTCATTATTTTATCTAAGTTTGAAGCCATGGAGTTACCTATGTTTCCATTTTCAATATAGTTGGGTGTTTGTTGCCTAAGATTTAGTTTAATAGCATATGGTACAAGGGTTTTTCTTCTTTAAATGAGTCACTTTGGAATTTTTGCTATAAATTGTTTCTATATGAAGATTAATATTAAAAAAATATAATATATTAATAATACATAGTATATAAAATGTGATACAATTTCCGATTTAGATTCTCTACACTTTTTAAGTTACAAGGTAGGGAAGTTATGATTTTTAACTAATCCTACAACTATTACCAAACAAGCGTGCTAGGTAAAATAGTCACATTTGGTTGTAGAATAATCAAACTTGATAACCGCTAGTCTCATTAAAAAGAGGAAAAAGCATATTTTGTGAGTTCCAAATTTTAGAATCACGCTAGAAAAAATAGACATTGTTACATTTCATAAAAGTTTTCTCTTTGGAAAGCGTAAAAAATCCACATGTTTTGGGAGAGTTACCATAACATTTATTTTTCAAATCAAATTTTGGTCAAACCTATGACATTATAGATAAGTAACATCATAATACTAGAGGATCAAAGTTTGTGCTTATAAGTATTGGAATTTTAAAGATACATTAAGAGAAATGTTGGTGAGAAACACAATATCTAAATCAATGTTTTAAAGTTAATTAACTTGAAAATGAAATAAATTTTATTGGAATATATATCTGGTGATCCAAAATGTATCATACATATTCAAATATTAAATAAATATTATAGTTATCCCACATAGAAATGGGTGTCAAGAAAAATATACACTAATGAGCCCACTAGAAACATCAACCATAACTGATGAAGAAAGTGAACAAGTACAAAGCTAAATATTGAAATTAGAGAATAAATTTAATGAATTAAGTGATAGGTTAGTGAAAAAATATTGTGTGAATAATATACATAGATAAATGGACCAAAGCATGGAAAATATGGAATGAAATATAAATCAAAAGATTGAAACGAAAAAAGTCCACGGTAGCCATGCTCTTAAATACCCTACATGAGAGGTTACCTAAAGGTGATTTTGAAAAAAATATTTAAAATGAGGATAACCATTTTTTAAACCTTAGTCACATTTGGGGAATATTTCAACAAATATGGAGAATAAAAGGATTGAGTTTTAGAATTATGATTAGTCATCATTCCAACACTCACAATTGTTGCTCAATAATTGTCATTGATGAAATATATATTGTTGAGCTCAACTAGTAAATTTCCAAATGACCTTACTCTCCATGAAGTCATTCTATCCTACCTCCATTTTTGCACTAGTTAATGGCCATTCAATTTAAGAAAAAAAAATCACTGCCTTAGAGGCAACCTCTCAATTTGATAGCTATACCATCTTTTAGACCGCAATCTTTCCTTTCCAATGAGCTCTTACTTGGCTCAAAACTCCAAGTAGTTTTGGAGATATAATTTTTTTAGATCAAGAATATAATTCTGGACAGTGGTGGACCTACAATGGCCTACTCATGTGGGCCTATTTATAGATACATGAACGTTATATATTAAGCCATACATATTCATTCTTCAGCCCTCAATTCAATCATTCAATGCAAGGTAAGGATAAATAGTTCACATCTCGTGAAATCTAAGGAAGGATAACATAAAAAAGGAGAAGAAAAGGAGTACAAAAGTTGAACAAAAGTCATCTTTCTAAATTAGGATAGGGATATTACACCTTGATAGGCTCAGTTTGTAAGATAGAGATTTAGATCTCCTGAAATTGATAACTCGTAGATTGTGAAAACTCGGATTGGTGGACTGTGTCTTAGGAACATTACTGTGAAAAACTCAAGAGTGGCTCATGATCATTATAGTGGAACTCTCAGACTAGTTGTAGGGCTTTTACCTCGGGTCTATGGTTTTTATACCACATAACAACAACTTATTGTGTCTTAGGATCATTAGAGTCAAACTTTTAGACTAGTGGCAGGGCCTATACCTTGAGTATGTGGTTTTATACCCTATAACAATGGCTCATTTTGGACTATACTCATACCTTTGGATTGTATCTTGGGTCTATACTCATGGATTGGGTAGCTCTCTCTGATGATTATGTCTCATTAATAGACTTCACATTAAGTAGTGACAAGACTGTCTCTCCTTGAACCAAAAAGGACCAGATGGTAGTATTGTTTGAACAATGACACTATTTTTTGAATCCTCTTTTGGACAGTGAAGAAATTTCCCTTAAACAATCACTTGATGAATTAAATCCCGAAATTGAGGACAACACAGTGAAGTAGACTGGTTGAACATTGAAATCTTTAAAACAATTGAATAGTGAAGTCTTTGGTAATTACTTAAATAGTGAATAATTATGTCAAGGACATTCAAGTAAGTACTACTCTCCTTCTCTATCAATAGAATAAAAAAGGAATGGTGTCCTAGTGGTTGGTGCTCCTAAATGCAAGGTTGGAGCCTTAGATAAGATAAATTCAAAGTCCTAGAGGTCGAGGCATCATTAAGTCCAAGTTGGTTCTTGGAAAACAAACATCATTTATTGTATTCAATATTTTCTATACTTAGTAAAATCATTATTATACATTTCTCTGATTAAATTATCAAGAATCTAACTAGTAAAAAAAATAATTGAAAAGAAATATTGATTCACCCCCGTCTCAGTATTTCCAACAATTGGTATTAAAGCCATCTTCTTCATTATCAGCCTAACAACTAGAAGAAGGATTCATAGGTCACAATGAAGAATAAGGAAATGATAGGAAACATTCCCTTGTTTGATGGTACAAACTTTGCCTTTGGTAGAAAAGGATGTCCTACTATTTAGTGTCCCTTGGACCTAAAGTATGGTAATAAATTTTGGATGAATAAAAAACTCCTCCCACTCTTCCAACTAACCAATATGGAAGGAAAACTTACATTGCAAATGTCAAAGCATTAAATTCCATAACCAGTGGAATCACTGACTCTGAATTCACAAAATTCATGGGTTGTGATTATGAAAAAAAAATGTGGGATAAGCTCATTGCTTTGTATAACGGGGACTCCAAATTTAAGAAGGTAAATCTCCTAACTCATAGAAGGAAATTTGAGAGTCTTAAAATGGATTACAAAGAAGATATTGCATCATTCTTTCTCCCGTATAGCTGAAGTAGTCATCTCAATTAAAATATTAGAAGAAAATATTTAAGAAAGCACAATTCTTCAAAAGGTCTTGAGATACCTCCCACATAGATTTGACTCCAAGGTATGTATCGTAGAAGAAATGAAGGACTTGGATACTTTAAAAATGTATGAACTTCATTTGATTCTCATTTCTTATGAAATGAGAAAAGGGATCCCAAATTCCAAGGAAGCAATATTCAAAGTTTCATAATCAAAAAGAAGGGGAAGAATTGGAATACCAACACTGATGACTTTGATACTGAATCTGGACTTGCATAATTTGTATGAAATCTAAGAAAAGTACCCAAGATAAAAGATAACCATCCTCTCACTTGGTTTAAATGTGGAAAGATAGATCACTATGCTACAAAATGTCCTCATAAGTATGATAGTGATAATCAGGAGGAATATAAAAAGTGGATGTTCAAAAAGAAAAGTTTTAGCAATAAGAACTTCTTCTCTAAATAAGACGATTCAGATGAACATAAGTTTATGATCAGAAAGAATAAAGCATCTAAAACTATCACTTTTCATCAAAGAAATGATGATGAGTCAGATGAGGAAAATGACTATCCTGGAAGCAAAGAAGTATTATTCATGGGATTTACAAATGATGATGACTCTGAAAAGGAAGGCAAAGTAAATATGGATGAGTTACTAATGAATGCCACTGAAGAAAATGAAAAATTATGAAATAGTATTATTTCTCTCAAAGTAGAAAAGGAGGAAGAAGAAAGGAGGGAAAATTTCTTTAACAATAAACTAAAAGAGAAAGAAGATATTTGCAAAACAAGTGAAATTGAAATTGTTTCACTAAGAAAAGAATTGGATCAAGTTAAAAAGAGATGGAAAAGCTATCAAACACTTGACAACATCCTTAATGATCAAATATCTTGATATGACAAATTTGGGATTGGCTTCAAAGGATAATCATCAAGTACAAAGGAGAATGTGAATAAGGAATCCAAAGAACCTATGCTAGAATTATTTCTATTTATCCAAAAGAAGAGAATTCATCTCACTAATAACAAAAGTTCACCTTTATCAATCCAAGGAATTGAAGAAGCACAACTACAAGGAAGAATACTACCTCAAGTCAATGTTATTGTAAAAGTTTCCCAATAATATTTCTTGGTTATTGTTTTTATTGTAAAAACTTTGGTCATCAAGCCAAGCATTGCAAGGCTTGTAAGGAAAAATTCTTAAGAATAAGAATGAACAAAAGAAACCACTTGGCCTAAAGAATAAGGAAAATCAAGACTTACAACACTTGATCCTTTGGCGAAGCATGATCAAAGTTAACCCATTATGTAATTATTATGGTCATGAATGAACAAAATTATCCATTCAAAAGGAAAGATCTACAAAAGGATGAACTCACTATTGCTAAATATGGGCTAGCCCTATGTGCTCATAGTGATGAAAATCAATGGTTTGTAGATAGTGGATGTTCAAGAAATATGCTAGGTAACCGAAATAAATTTACCTCCATAATCAAGAAAGATGTAAATGTGCCTTTTGGAATTGGATCTACCAAGATAGCTAGAGAAGGAATTCTTACTCTCATCAATGGAAAAGGAAAAGCCCAAAACACATTGTTGGTGGATGGACTCAAGCACAATATTTTGAGTGTGAGAAAACTTTGTGATAAAGGACACAAGGTTTCCTTTAGTACGAAACACTATGAGAAAAGGAGCTCCTCCTCAGAAGAGATTATAGATAAAGGAATAAGAAGACAAAATAATGTATCCATTGTGAACACAATTCAAGAAAATAAATGTTATGTAAGTCGAGCAGATGAAAGTTGGCTATGGCACAAACAATTGGGACATATAAGATTTGATAACTTGATCAATATCAACAAAACAAATGTAGCAAGCAACATTCCAAAAATCATCAAGCCAAATCAAGTTTTTTGTGGACCATGTCCATATGGAAAACAAACAAGATTCAATTTCAAGATTAAGGGGTTCTCTACATCAAAACCTTTGGAGATCATACATTCAAATTTATGTGGACTAACCATAACTCCAACTCTACAAGGTGAAAGGTATTTTTCTTTATTTGTCGATGAGTATACTAGAATGATGTGGGTATATTTTATAGAATTAAAATCCAAAGCTTTTGAATGTTTCAAAATTTTTAAATCTTTAGTAGAAAATGAGAAAGAATGAAAGATTAAATGCCTCACTAGAAATAGAGGAGGAGAATTTACTTCAAAATAATTTTATGAATTTTTTAAAGTGCATGGAATCAAAACAGAGCTCTCTGTTGCTAGAACTCTGAAACAAAATGGAGTAGTAGAAAGAAGAATCCAAACTATACAAGATAGCAATAAAAATTCTACTAGCAGCTCATTTACAACCCAAGCTTTGGAAAGAATCAGTTGAGACAAAAATTTATACCTTGAATCAAACTCAACTAAGACCAAATAATGACAAGACACCATATGAAATATGGAAATGTAGACCTGCTTCAGTAAAGTACTTTAGAATATTTGGAAGAATTTTTTTTATGAAGATCGATGATGACTCACTGGGAAAAATTGGTTCTTGAGTTGACGAAGGAAAACTTCTTGGATATTATACAAGAATAAAAGCTTACAAATGCTACAATAATCGACTACAAAATGTAGTAGAAAACATTTATCTAAAAGTTGACGAAGCCCTTCCACGAAAAGAAATTGTAGCCCATGAATAATATCCTATCCTCAAACAATTAAAAGATGAAGAGTCAGAAAAAGACGAAAAAGATCAAGAAAAACAAAAAGAACCATCTCAAACTTGAAAAGTAAAATTCCTCCAAAAACATAATCCTGAAAATCATATTATTGGCAATGTAGATGAGGGAATACAAACCCGAAGAAGGATGACAAGTACACCAAGGAAATATGATGTTTCTCTCTTATCAGTGATAGAACTAGAAAATTTTATTCGAGAAAGTAAGGATCCTCATTTGGTGGAAGCCATGGGAGAAGAAATGTATCAATCGAGAAGAATGAGACATGGGAGCTAGTACCTGATCCAAAAGATGAAAATATAATTGGAACCAAATGGGTGTTCAAGAACAAAATGAATGAAGATGTAAAAATCATCAAAAATAAGGAAAGGCTTCTTTGTAAAGGTAATTTACAAATTGAAGGAATCTACTTTGAATAAACCTTTTCACTGGTAGCTTGTATTGAAGTTATAAGGATGTTTTCGGACTTTTATTTCTCAAAAGGATTCAAAGTCTATCAAATGGACATAAAATAATCATTTCTGAATTAGGAACTCATGGAAGAATTCTACATGGAGAAACCAAAAGGGTTTGATCTAGAAGAAGGAAAAGAAGTTGTATGTATGTTGAAAAAGGAATTATATGGGTTGATGCAAGCTCCTGGAGCCAAGAACACAAGATTGGATCACTATCTACAACAACAAGGCTTCAAAAAAGGGGTGGTAGGAAGTAATTTGTACATGAAGATGGACAAGGATAAATTACTGTCACTGTTGTCTATGTTGATGATCTTATTTTTCCTATCAATGAGTATGAGATGAGCCATGAGTTTGCTCCAAATATGTCAAAAGAGTTCTAAATGTTGATGCTTGGTGAGTTATCTTACTTCCTTGGACTACAAATATCTCAAACCACAGCAGGGATGTTCATATCCCAAGAAAAATATCTTGAAAACATGCTTAAAATATATGGGATGTAACATTGTGCACCTATGAGTGCACCAATGACCACATACTACAAATTGAGAAAATGTTGTGATTCCCCCTCGATAGATGCAACTCTTTATAGGTCAATAATTGGAGCTCTCCTATACTTAATGGCTACAAGACCCAACATTACACGAGCAGTAGGAATGGTGGGAAGATTTCAATAAGCTCCTAAGAAATACCATTTGTTGTGTGTCAAAAGAATTCTTAGATACTTGAAAGGAACTCCTGAATTTTGTCTTTGGTATCCCAAAAGCACAACTCTTTCAGTGATATCTTACACCAATGTTGATTGGACTCGAAGCATGGATGATCGAAAAAGTTTGAATGAAAATGCATTCTTCATGGGAGATTCTTTAGTATCTTGGCTCAGCAAAAATAAATCATCTATATCTCTTTCCACAACCAAAGCTGAATATATAGTTGTTGCAGGTTGTTGTACACAGATACTATCAATGAAGGAATCTTTGAATGGTGTCAACATAGAATCTAAATACCCAATCACCATCTATTATGACAACACCAATGCCATCGTTCTCTCAAAAAATCTAGTAATGAACTCAAAAACTAGACATATTCCAATCAAATATCACTTCCTCCATGAACAAGTTGTTGAACAAAACATCAAGTTGGAATACGTCAATAACAAAGAGAAAATTGTAGATATCTTTACAAAACCTCTTCCATGAGAATCATTTGAACACCTTCGCCAAAAGATTGGGGTTATTTCTCTTGCATCACATTAAATAATCATAGTCACAAAAGTAGGAGAAGCTTGTCATGGGGAGTAGCATGAAAAAGGAAACAATTTGGTTTTGGGAGTACTTGGGGTACCCCATTTACCATTGATGTCAAAGGGCGAGAGAATGGATAATATTTCCATCAAGGACAAAGGGGAATATTGTTGGTCAATAATTGTCATTGATGCAATATATATTGTTGATCTCTCCTAGTAAATTTCCAAATGACCTTACTCTCCGTGAAACCATTCTGTCCTACCTAAATTTCTACATTAACTAAAGACCAGTCACACTAAAAATCTGTTTTAACTACCTTAAAGGAAACCTTTCAATTTGATAGCTATACAATCTTTTAGAGCATAGTTTTTCCTTTCTAATGAGCTCTTACTTGGCCTGAAACTCCAACTATTTTGGGAGATATAAACATTTTAAATTAAAACTATAATTTTGGACAGTGAGGTGACCTACACTGGCCTACTCATGTTGACCTATTTATAGAGACATCAACACTATATATTAACCCATATGCATTCATTATCCAGCCATCAATTTGATCATACAATACAAGGCGAGGAGCAATAGTTCACACCTCATGAACTCTATCGAAGGAGAACATCAAAAAAGACAAGAAAAGGAGTATGGAAGATGAACACAAGTTGTCTTTCTAAATTCAGACAGGGATATTACACCATGAAAAGCTTGGTTTCTAAGATAGATATTGATATCTCATAAAACTGATAACTCCCATATTTTTAAAACTCGTATTGGTAGATTCTCTCTCAGGGACATTACTGTGAAAATCTCGACTGTGTCTCAGGATCATTATAGTGGAACACTCAGACTTGTGGCAGGGCCTCTACCTTAGGTATGTGTTGTTTATACCTGATAACATTGGCTTATTGTGTCTCAGGATCATTATAGTGCAACTTTGGGGCTGGTGGCAAGTCCTATACCTTAGGTATATGGTTTTATACCTCATAACAATAACTCATTTTGGACTGCAACTACATACCTTCGGATTGTACCTTGGGTCTATACTCATGGATACGGTAGCTCTCTCTGATGATTATATCTGATCAACAAAACATAGATCTTGGAGAGTGGACTATGAATTTAGACCTCAGCTCTAGGATAGTGACTTGAATGTTACACTCAGACTTCACATTAAGTAGTGACAAGATTTTCTCTCCTTGAACCGGAAAGGACCAGATGGTAGTATTGTTTGAACAATGACACTGTTTTTTGAATCATCTTTTGGACAGTTAATAACTTTCCCTTGAACAGGTGTGTGATGAAGTAAAGCCCAGAATTCAATACAACAGAGTGAAGCAGAGTGATTGAATAGTGAAATATTTGAAAGTGATTGAAGAGTGAAGTCTTTGGAAATTAATTGAATAATAAAGAATTATGTCAAGGAAATTCAAGTTAGTACTACTATCCTTCTATATTAAAAGAATAAAAAATTATTGGTATCCTAGGCATTTGTGCTCCGGAGTGTTGGATAAGGTAGGGTGAAATCCCTAGAGGTCAGAGCCTCATTAAGCCCAATTTGGTGCTTCGAAAGCATGCATCATTTATTCTATTCAATCTTTTATATACTTAATAAAATCATTATTATGCATTTCTCTAATTAAATTGTGGATAAAGTAACTAGTAAAAATAACAATTGAAATGATATATTTATTCACCCCCTCTTAGTATTTCGAATAATATCTGGTATTCAACTTGACACGAAGGAACTAGTTAATTCCCAAGATTGATATGAGGGAGTTCAACGGTAAATACTCTATAACATGAGGATTTTATATGGCGAAACTCTTTCATCTGTACCTCATGCCCACTTTACGAAAGGTAATTCTTGCTTGATTGTATTTAGAACTTGATCAATTTGTTTAATGCCAATGGATTTGTTAATGAAAAAAGAATTATACTGTCTCTTTATATGTTCTTATAGAATAATCGATAGAATATTACGAGGATATTAAGAAAAACAAATTATTTATTCAATTGATAAATATTTAGCAAAGAGGTCTAATTATAAAGCACATTAAATAATTTCAAAAACTAAGTCTTAGATTAAAGAATGTTCCAAAGGATAATCTATTGGATCTCTTTATGGGATATTTAAAATAGATAATTCAACATGATGTGTTTCTTTCTAAACCCAAAACCATAAATCTCACTTTCAATATGTTCAAGAAATTTGAAAATAAAAATATGGCCAATAAAAGAGTGGCCACTAACAATTATAGAGAGTTATGTTAAAATGGTAAGTAGGTTGGGTCTTCATATTATATATTTATATTTGATGTATTTAATATACTTTTTCAAGTTTCTCCTCATGCTAGAGTCAAAATGAAAATTATTTATATCATGTTCCATTTGGACATTTAAAAATAACAAGATGAGCAACTTGACCCTCCTTGGACAAGTCATCCTAGCCCTCCAAGTGGCACATATTTGCCCCTACTAGACAACTATATAGGAGATATATTCAAACTAATTGGAAACTCCTGTATTTAACACACAAGAAGGATTATGTACGTAATGTAGAAGATAAGAAGTCTACTCAAAGGAGGCAGAACGGATGTAAGGAATGAGAAGAGTATTCTATCATTTACCAAATCTTTGATCTATTGAAATTTGTATGTGTTGGAGGTAGGTTTCTATGGAGGAATGTAGAGTCTGAAGATTGTCCTACCATGACATCATTTTTGCCTAAAGATTCTCTCTTTTTCATATATATTTACCACTTAAATAAAGACATATCTACCAGGTTGTGATGAAGGTATGAATTAGTATGTTTTCTTGTTCATATTCAACTGTATACCCTATTGTTTTAATTAAATTTATAATTGGCTACCGAATCAGTCTGTTTCTGCAGCTAATCCAAGATTTCGTAGTTGTCTTCATTATTCACGAGGCTCCAGAGATCTAGGTCAGGAGCGAAAGATATAGATGGATACATTCCTATCCACTTGAAACTGCTTGCCAAAAGAAGCATGGGAGTTTTCGGTCAAACTCGAAGTCAATCGTCGGATTAATGGAGAGAAAAACCCGAGATAAGTTGAAACCTTACCATTTTTCTTTCAGAATAGAAAAATGACAGTTTCACGATATAAGCTTAGATAGGATTAAGAGATATTAGGCTTAAAATATTCCTAAATTTTTTCCAAGAGACATGTTATAAAGTTAATGGCCACATTGTTATTTGGGTGCACGTTGAATGATGTGTTTATGAATAAGTCTGTGAATTTTGTGTGAATGAAATTGGTTTTGATGTGCAAGCATTGTGTTGATTTGAAGATATGAACTATTATGTGGAGGGCCCCTACAAAGAGTGGAATATTTTTAATCAAATACAATCTAATTTACTTTAATTCATCAATTTCTCTGTCTTGTGTGACAATGTTGCATAAAGATCTCGCAAGCGAATTGCTATTTTCATAAGAACTTTAATTTTCATTATACCTAGTTTAGACGGCTATCTAATTTTCTTTATATCTAGTACTGCTCAGTTATTTCCTTTGCTTATTGCCTAGAGTAATTTAAGTGTGTTCAAGTCACAATATAGATGTCGCTTAGGTTACTTTGTTTGAGCAGAAATTGAACAAGCGAGAGCACCTCTCTTATAACAATTGAGTTCAATGGTATTCCTTCATAGCTGATAAAAAAGGTTTCTTTGTGCACATAAGAGAATTAGGAGCTACGACATAGATATTTAGGGACAAAAATCCCAAACAATCTAACATAAGAAAAAATTACTCTCACATAATCTACGAACTAATTAGATAGATATTAATTCCTAGGAAGCTTGATCAACATCCCTAAGAATTACAACACTAATGCAACTGATAATCACTGCCCCCATCTTGAGTTTAGATCTTCACAAATACATAATGACCTAATGAATAACTTACAAGAACATTCTATGCACCCATACTTCATTAGTCTACACACCCTAGTTGACAATTTATGATTGCTAATTCAAGGACATTGAATTGACCAAACATTTTGGCACCGTTTCTGGGGAAGTACAATTAGAAGTAAAAAAAAAAACCATCATTAATTTAAAACATGAAATGTTTACAGATAGAGACTCCAGGGGTATATTTGTAGGACGAGGAAGAAGTTTAATTCCCACAAATCCACTCACTCCACCACGATTTCGAGATTCCACACCCATACTCAAACTTGAATTCCATTTGGAGGTCAACAAAGACTTCCTGAAGTATTAAGATCGTAAATTCAATCCAGAAATTCACCTACTTCTTCTACTAAAGTTGTAATTGAAGAAAATCCTACATCACCAACCACAGGATAAGTCTTTTTGTCCCTCACTATTGAATATATTGTGGGAGAAAAAATAGAAATTCCTAGTGAAGAAGAGGAATTGGAAACTTATTCTGAACAACCATCGATAGTGGAACTAGAAATATTAGAAGAAAACTAGCTTAGCTCCGAAGAATCTATCATGGCTGAAGAAAGGGAAGGAGAAGTACACAATGTCCATGGTGAAGAAGATAGGATTGGATGTAGAGGAAGAGGAAGAGGTAGAGGTAGAGGAGGGTGTAGAGGTAGAGGAAATCAAGATCCTTCAGGATTCCCTATTATTGATGAAGATACAACCCTCATAATGAATAATATATCACCCTCGATTCTTCCTAATTTACATGGTAAAATAAACGAAGATCCAAAGGCATTTCTCTTCAAATTTGAAGTATTATGCAGATCATATGACTATCTGCATGATGCTCAAAAGTTGAAATTGTTCCCTGCCACATTAAAAAACTTGGCATTAAAATGGTTCATGAGTCTCGTAGTGCATTCCATAACAATATGGGGACAGATGAAAGAGGCTTTCTTAGGCAAGTATAGAGATTATTGTATGCCTAATAACCTTAAATATGAATTCTCCAAAATGACACAAAATGAAGATGAGAATCTTGAAGACATGGTAGAAAGGTTTGTTTATAATGTTAAAAGAGAAAAACTGGATAATTTGGATGAAGAAACCTTAAAAGCTATTTTACTCAGAGTCGTTAAAGATCAATGGATCGATCTCCTTAACCTAACTATGAAAGGCAATATTTCCCAACTATCGTTTGCAGATATTTTTGATTTATGTGTACATATCTCAAGCAGCAAAGAAAGAGTTGGAAAGAGTCCTAGGGACCCTCTCTTATCAAGAATAAACAAGTCTACGTTGGGAGAGTTAGTAGGGCAGAAATAGGAAATTTTCTTGGCACCTTTAAAACAGATATTTTAGGGAGCCTAAGTGAACAAATAGACACCATTAGAATACAAAACAAGCAAAATTCCAAAAATGCTACATTATCCACCTTCTATCCCAAATGTCGAAAAAACCATGCTCTAAGAGAGTGCCCCTTATACTCAAAAGCCATAGAAACCTGTGTCATATGTGCATATAATCATGATACAAAGGAATGCCCATCCTTTCCAGGTCTTAAGGTTGTATTCAATGAGGAAGGAATCTCAGAGCCTATAGAGCCTCTCTACTTTATAGCCAAACGACCATGGAAAAGCCCCCAACCAAATCTATCACAAGGATTTAGACCACAACAATTTGCTTGGTCTTCACAAACTAATTGGAATTTATTCTGGCGGCCTCGGGCTCTTCCACAATCACAACCTTGGAATTGAGGATGGTAGGATCCTTATGGAGCCTATCCTCAGTATCAACAATACTTGCCATCCTACATTCCACCACAATTCTTAACCCCATCCAATCAAATTCCTCAAGCTAATCAATTGCCACAAGTCCCAGTTCAGAATCAAAACCCACAACTTTCCCTACCATTTCCACAAAAATCAAATAAATTACCTGCTCAACCACTTCCAAATCCTAATAATAAGGTACCACAACAACTAGTATACAACATGGAGGGTCAGAATCCTCAAACTTATCTGTTAACCCCGCTCGACCTAAACAATGTCCAATTAAGTTCTGGAAGAGTATTACCAAAAGAACCTCCTGTTGATATTAAAAAACAAAATTTGATCTTCAAAAACATAAGAATCAATCAAAATAAGGGGAGACTTCTCTGCCTCAAAAGGAAAATAAATAAACAAAAGAAATTCCAATACATGCTCTTATCATAGAACAAACTTCAATATCAGTTAAACAACCTTTTCCAGAAAGGTTGAAAATCAATGAAGGAGTAGAGAAACAAATTATCTTGCCTGATTACAATATGATGGATGAATTGAGAAATGTTTTTATTAAGATTCCTTTATTGAAGGCCATAAAAGAAATACCATTTTTTGCGAAAACAATTAAGGAATTAAGTACACAATGATCAGGAGGAAGAAGAAAATATATAAAATAATTCAATTAGTTGGAAAAATTGCAAACATTATGATGGGGAAGACAACAATTCAAAAATATTTATACCGAGGAAGCCCCATTGTAAAAATTCACATCAATGGAACTGAAATACCAAATACACTGATTGACCTAGGAGCAGCCATAAACATAATGAGCAAACAAGTTATGGACACATAGAGGCTTCCTAAACTTCAATACACATCAACTTTGTTGCAATTGGTAGATAGATGTGTTATTAAACCAGATGGTGTGTTAGAAGATGTCTTTGTATGTTTAGATTCTTTGGAATATCATGTTGATTACATGGTCTTAACACCCAAGAACAATCTAAGAGGACATCCATTAACTCGAGGAAGGCCTTGGTTGGCTACAACAGACACTTTTGTTGGTTGTAGGTCAGGTGATATGCTTATCTCAGATGGAAATTCTACAAAGAAATTTACATTATATCCCCCTGCAAGAACAACAATAGATATAGAAACTGAAGAATGGATAGAAGATGTAGAGGATATACAACCTATTTTTCTCACTGAAGAAGTAAAAGAGGAACACAAAATTTTAAATTTATTAGAAAATAATGTATCTTCCTCACATTATGAGTGTATTTGAAATGAATATATCACCTCTAAACAAGTATCATTGTTGTCCATGGAAACATTTGGGAATTCCTCGATAGAAATGTTTCTAGGAAAAACCTTGAATGTCAATGAAAATTTGGAAGACATGCAAAAGAAACACTTGATACAAATATTACAGAAACATTCTTCTCCTTGTTCATGGGAATACACTGACATGAGAGGGATTGATCCTAAAACTTGCATACATCATATCTACAATGAACAAAATGAAAGACGAGTTAGACAACCTCAACAAAGAATGAACCCAAATCTAAAAGAAATTGTTAAGTGTTATAAAATTATATATTACTGAGCAATGGAACAAATAAAATATTGCAGAAATATAAACACAAAAAACACATAAAACAACAGAGACATAGATATACATGGTTCACCCAGTTTGGGATATGTCCACCCCGAACAGCCAGTCCTTCCTTTCTATTATCCAGCAAAATGAAGAGAAACAACCTATAGCAGATCCACTGTAATATCCTCTGTTTTCTCTCATAGTCTCACCTCTATGCTTCTCGCTTGGAGAATACATATATATTACACAGAATCAATACAATGCCCTCATACAAAGAGAGGGGTTGCCTTTTAGGGAAAAAACCCTAAACTAAACATAAGTTCTATTGTCAGATCATCCACCTGATGAACGACCCAGATTGACTAGAAATTACTATACTTTTACAAGTCAATTTTACATTTGTTTTTAGCTTTAGGGGCACTACCCTTGA
>APFE030654174.1:91176-103343 GCA_000404065.3 Pinus taeda
AGGGTATACATTCGGCTGAAACAAAGACCTCTAAACAATCATGCTCCACACACAACAATCTCCCACTTGGAGAATGATAGTAGCAACTCCACTGCTAGTTCATTTGCTAGACAATGACTCCTCTTTGGACCTGGTTGTTTTTCATCTTCATCGTCATCCTTGAAGACCAATTGAAACTAAGCATATTCTCTTTTTCTCCCTGGTTACAACTTTTGTTAGCATATCTGCACAATTCTGGTTAGTGTGTATCTTTTCCAGCTTCAACTCTCCATCTTCCAACACTAATCATATGAAATGGTACTTGAGTTGTATGTGTTTAGTTTTGGAATGAAATGGTGAGTTCTTTGTAAGATGAAAGGCATCTTGGCTATCACTGTATAACGTGCCCATATCATGCTCCTTACCCAATTCACCCATAAACCTTTGTAACCAAATCATTTCTTTACTAGCCTCTGTAGCAGCAACATACTCTGCTTCTGTTGTTGAAAGTGCAACAACACTTTGGATTTTTGAAACCCAACTGACAGTTGTTCCACCAACAGTGAATACATATCATGTAGTGCTCCTCCTATTATCTTTGTCACCTGCCATATCTGCATCAACATATCCCTGTAGAGAAACGTTTGAACCACCAAAGCATAATGCTTGCTCTATGGTACCTTTCAAATATCTAAGAATCCATTTCATTGCCATCCAATGTTCCTTTCCTAGATTTTTCATGTACCTGCTTACAACTCCCACTGCATTTGCAATATCAGGCCTTGTGGAGACCATTGCATACATTAAGTTTCCAACTGCATAATCCATGTCTTCTTCGGTCTTTGGGCACATTTCCTTACTAAGTTTGAAATGGCTAGCAAAAGGTGTACTAACTAGTTTTGCATTGTGCATATTAAATCTTTTCAACACCTTTTGTATGTACTCATTCTGAGACAATGTTAATTTATGATTTTTCCTATCTCTAGTTATTCTCATACCAAGGATTTGTTTTGCAGCCCCCAAATCCTTCATTGCAAATGAATTTGCCAATTTTCTATTTCCTGCATGTTAGACCCTGCAACAAGCATGTCATCTACATACAATAACAATATAATATAGCTACCATCATTTTGCTTTTTCAGATAAACACAATGATCAGAGTGGCATTTAGTATAACCTTACTCAGACATAAACTTTTGAAATTTTAGATACCACTGCCTTGGAGCCTGTTTTAAGCCATACAAGCTCTTCTTCAACCTGCACACTAGTTTCTCCTTTCGTTTCACTTCATATCGTTGTGGCTACTGCATATATATCTCTTCCTCCAAATCTCCATGGAGAAAGGTTGTCTTTACATCTAACTTCTCAAGATGCAAATCTTCAACTGCTACTAGACTTAAAATAGTTCTAATTGAAGTCATTTTAACAACAGGAGAAAATATTTCATCAAAATCAATACCTTTCTTCTATGAAAACCCCTTCACCACAAGTCTAGCTTTGTACCTCTGGTTTCCTCCATCTTCTTCCCTCGGCTTGTAAACCCATTTATTCTTCAATGTAGTTTTTCTTGTAGGCAACCTAACTAAGTCCCAAGTTTGGTTATGCATTAACGAGTCCATCTCTTCTTCCATGGCTACCTCCCACTTCTTCCTGCTTTCAACCTACATTGCTTCTTCATAACATTCAGGTTCAGCAGAATTAGTCAACAATAAATAATATAATGAAGGGGAGTATCATTCATGGGGTCTACTTATATTGGTAGATCTTATAACACCACCTTCAGGTGTTTGGGGTGTTTGTTGCTATTGTGGTGGTTGTTGTTGTTGTTGTTTATCTATTATACTAACCTAAGTACCCACGGGGAGTTGAACTGGTGACCTATTGCAAGGAGTGCCTTACCATCGCACCCATTCACCGTCAATCCAGAGCCCCATGGGCATGGTTGTTGTTGTTGTTGTTGTTGTTGATTATTATTATTTTTAGGCACCTTTACCTTTTCAATGATTTGATCAAGAAATGTGTATTCCTTGTTTTCTTTTTCATGTTTCTTTTCTTGCAACTGATTCTTATACAAGACCTTTTCATTGAATATAACATCTCTACTCCTAATGATTTTGTGATTTTCGTAATCATTAACAGCATATCCAATAAAGGTACATTTCTTTGACTTTGCCTCAAGCTTTGTTCTATTCTCTTTATCAATATGGACAAAGGCCTCACAACCAAAAGGCTTTAAAAAGGAGTAGTTTACCTTTTTACTTGTCCATGCTTCCTCTGGAACACCATCATCCAAGGAGATTGAAGGCCCTCTATTTATTAGATAAACAACAGTATCTACAGCATCTGCCCAAAAGTGTAAAGGCAATCCTACATGCAATCTCATGCACCTTGCATGCTCCATGATTGTTCTGTTCATCCTTTCTGACACACCATTTTCTTGTGGTTTTCTTGGAACTGTCTTCTGTCTACGAATTCCATGCTCTAAACAGTAACTATGAAACTCTTTGCTACAATATTCACCTCCATTGTCTGATCTAAGACACTTCAATTTCTTTCATGTCTCAATCACAACGAAAACTTTCCATTCCTTGAAAGTATCAAATACATCAGATTTATTCTTAATATAATAAATCCAAGTTTTTCTAGGTGCATCATTAATAAAAGTAACATAATAATGAGAACCATCGAGAGATGATACCTAAGCAGGTCCCCATACATTTGTATGCACAAGCTCTAATCTTTTGCTCTTCTTTTCTTTCCCAACTCTGAGAAATTTGACTCTCTTCTATTTTCCGTAAATGCAATTCTCACAGAAGTCCAAATCAACATTCTTCAAACCCGGCAACAAATTCCTTGAGTAAATAATCTTCATTCCCTTCTAACTCATGTGTCCGAGCCTATGATGCCATAATGCTGCATCTGCTCCTTTAGAAGTTAAATAATTAACAGAGTTAGAAATACCTTTGCATACATACAATGTACCAAAATTTTCGCCTTTTGCTATTACCAGGGCTCCTTTGGTAACCTTACAAGCTTTATCTGTGAAAGTTGTCACACAACCTTCACCACCTAACTGCCCTGTTGAAATCAGATTTTTCTTTAGATCTGGAACATGCCTTACCTCCTTTAGTAGCCACTGGTTTCCATTTTGTTGTTTTACAAGAACCTTACCCATTCCAACAATTTTATAGGGTTTATCATCACCCAAACGAACTTGTCCAAAATTTCCTTGAACATAGTCATGAAAGTATTTCTTATCAGGTGTGGCATGGAATGAGGCCCCTGAATCTACCACCCAGAAATCAATAATATTTTCGAAAGAAAGAATCAAAGCATATTGTAACACCTCACCTGTCACATTTGCTTCATGATTGTTTTCTTGTTGTGCATCTCCTTCTTTTGCCTTCCGAGATCTACAGTCTTTCTTTAGGTGTCATTTCTTTTCACATTTCCAACACACTATCCCTGATCTAGACTTGGATCTACCTTTCCTTGATTTACTGCGATATCCTGAGCTCTTTCCTCTTTCCATTTTTCTTCCCCTAGACTCTGCACTCAAAGCATTACCCGATGTCTCACCGAAGCTTTTCCATCACATTTCCTCGCTAAGGATAGCACCGACAACATCATCAAACTTTAAAGTACTAGATCCAGACACAAAGTTACTAATGGCCATTACTAAACCACTCCAACTTTCTGGAAATGAACACAAGAATAACAGAGCTCTAACTTCATCATCAAAGTTTACCTTACAAAACATAACTGACTTGTAACAGTATTAAAATCATTTAAATGGTCTGCAATAGATCCACCTTCCGACATCTTCATATTAAATGACCGTTTCATAAGAAATACTTTGTTTGAGGCTCAGGGTTTTTCATATAGTTTTTCCAACACCTTAATCAAACCATTTGTCATTGTTTCCTTCAAAATATTGAAGGTGACCGATGCTGCGAGGAACAATCATACTATTTCGAGTGCCTTTCTATCAAGAAGGTTTCATTCTTCATCTGTCATACCCGTCGACATCTTTGCTTTTCCGCCCAATGGTAGGTATAGATCTTTCTGATATAGATAATCTTCCATCTGCATCTTCCACAGCGAGAAGTTTTGGCCGTTAAATTTCTTGACCCTAAACTTACCATTTTCCGCCATTACTCCCACTCGAATGAGGAACCCTTCTTTCCTGTGAGTTTATCAGCAAAATAGACCTTCGACTCTAATACCAGTTGTTATACAATTATATATTACAGAGTAATGGAACACATAAAATATTGCAGAAATATAAACATAGAAAACGTATAAAAGAAGATAGGCATAGATATATGTGGTTCACCTAGTTTGGGCTACGTCCACCCCGAACAGGCAGTCCTTCCTTTCTATTATCCAGAAAAATGAAGAGACACAACCTACAGTAGATCCGTTGTAATATCCTCTGTTTTCTCTCACCATCTCACCTCTATGCTTCTCGCCCAGAGAATACACATATATTACATAGACTTAATATAATGCCCTCATACAAAGAGAGGGGTTGTCTTCAATGGCAAAAAACCCTAAACTAAACATAAGTTCTACTGTCAGATCATTCGCCTAATGAATGGCCCAGATTGACTATAAACTACTATACTTTTACAAGGCAATTTTACATCTATTTTTAGCTTTGGGGGCACTGCCCCAACACCCCGTTGAGGGACTGCTGGCCCCTGGACCCCCCCGCCGGGGGCGATCGGCGCCCTCGAACCCGCGTGGGGTGGGGGGGGGACATGCCCCCCCCACAGTGCCCCGCGTGGAGGGGTGTACAAACTTCCTGGGGTATACATCTGACAGAAACAAAGACCTCTGAACAATCATGCTACACACACAACATTAAGGAAGAATTGCAGAAATTATTAAATGTAAATTTCATCTATCCAATATCTGATAGCAGGTGGGTTTCACCCCTATTAATCGTCGCTAAAAAAAATTGAAAATGCAGAGTATACATACATTACAGGGAGTTGAATGAAGAAACATTAAAAGACCACTTTCCATTACCTTCCATAGGCCAGGTCTTAGATACTTTACCAGGGAAAAAATATTTTTCCTTCTTGGATGGGTTTAGTGGATACAACTAGATTCAGGTGGCCCCTGAAGATCATGATAAAACCACATTCACTTGTCCATGGGGAGCTTATGCTTACCAGGTACTTCCCTTTTGGTTATGTAATTCTCCAGCAACATTCCAAAGGGCAGTCCTTGGAATTTTCTCTGATCTTATCCATGATTTTGTGGAGGTGTACATGGATGATTTCACAGTCTATGGGGATTCTTTCAATGAAGCTCTAGAAAACCTGGAGAAAGTCTTAATAAGATGTCAAGAAATAAACCTCTCACTAAGCCATGAAATTTTTTTCATGATGTTTAACAAGGGAATTGTTTTAGGTCATTGTATCTCTTGAGATGGAATTAAGGTAGACTCATCTAAGGTGGAAATCATTTCCATGTTGTCAGTGCCAAGTTGTCAAGAGGATGTTAAAATTTTTCTTGTTTTTACCTGATACTATAGGAGATTCATAGAAAACTTCACAAAAATTGCATCCCCACTCTTTAAATTACTCACCAAAGACTGTGAATTCAGTTGGGATTCTGATTGTCAAGTTGCCTTTGAAACATTGAAAAAGATAATTTCTGAGGCACCAATCTTAAAAGGACCTAACTGGAAATTTCCTTTTTATATCTCAACAGATGCTTCAAATTCAGCCTTAGGAGCTGTTTTAGGAAAAAAAGATCTTACTCCTTATGCCATTTATTATGCTAGTAAAAATTTAACCCTTGCAAAGCTAAATTATGTTGTAACTAAAAAGGAGTTGTTATCTGTAATTCATGCCATTAATAAATTTGGACATTATATAACTCACTATGAAACCTTTGTCCACACAGACCATTCTGCGATTATATACCTAATGAATAAACCAGTCATTAATGGAAGAATAACTAGATGCCTCCTACTTTTAAAAGAGTTCAACATAACCATTCTAGAAAGACCACGGAAAGAGAACACAATTGCCAATTTTCTATCTAGAATACAAAATGAAAACAATGATTGACCCGTAGAAGATCAATTTCCTAATGAATATCTCTTTGGAGTATCTACTAAATCACCTTCGTATGCAAATATTGCTAGCTATTTGGCCATAGGAAAAATTCCATTTCATTTATCTCCTACAGTAAAAAGAAGAATATTTCACAATAGCACATCCTACTCATGGATATATAAGATGGACTAGACCTCATCATCAGAAGATTTGTTTGGGAGGATGAAATACTAGAGATACTAAAAGCTTGTGACAATGAGCCATCCGGAGGACATTTTTCTGATAAGGGAACTGCTTAAAAAATCTTACTTTTAGGAAATTATTCACCTTCCATTTTCAAGGACACCAAGGAATATCTTAAGAGATGTGACAGGTGTCAGAGAATGGAAAAACCTACTCTTTCAAATGAGATCCCACTACAACCACAGGTACTTATTAAACCATTTGAAAACTGGGCACTGGATTTTGTTGGACCAATAAACCCACCTTCAAAGCAAAAGAAATATATTCTGATATGTACTGATTATGTCACTAAATGGGTAGAAGCTAAAGCACTTCCTTTTTCTACTGAAAATAATGTAGTTTCATTTATTTTTGAGGATATTTTTACTCATTTTGGTGTTCCAAGAGAAATTGTAAAAGGTCAAGGGAGACAGTTCACATATAGACTAGTGCAAAAGCTTGTGGACCAATACAAGATGAAACATCAGAAGTCAACTCCATACCATCTAGAAGCCAATGGACAAGTTGAGTCCACAAATAAGGTGATTGAGGCTATCCTTAAAAAGATTGTACATCTACATAGGAAAGACTGGGTAGAAAATCTTCGAGAAGCCTTATGGGCCTATAGGACTACATGGAAGAATACTACAAGACATACTCCATATGAACTTGCTTATGGTAAGCAAGTCTTACCTCCAACAGAATTCCAGATCTAGAACTATAAGACAGCAGTCCAGTTAGATCTTGACCTGTCAAAAGCCCAAAAGTAAAGGATGATACAATTAAATGAGCTTGATGAAATTAGACAAGAGGCCTTCCAGAGGACCAACATAGTGCAACAGTAGAGGTCAAGATGGCATGATATGTACATTAAAGAATGAAGTTTCATCAAGGAGATTGGGAATTTCTCTTGGTTTCAAAATTAAAAAAATTTCAAGGAAAATTCCAAACCCATTGGCTTGGACCTTATGAGGTTGACAATGTCTTTGACAATGGTGCAGTTAGAATCAGGACTATTGATGAAGAAATAACTCCTCTATTAGTAAATGAACATCGAGTCAAGCTTTACCAGAAACCATTAACAAGAGAGGAATTTGTTAAAATATTTTAGGATAATTCAGAATTGGAGATGGTCAAGAAGAATTCCTATTCTTTTCCACCTTAGAAATTTTCATTTAGTTTGTCCTTCAAATAAATAAAAAAAAAAGAAAAAAAGAAAAAAGAGAAAAAGAGAAAAAAATATAATAAATAATTAATGGTGATAATCAAATATATATATAATATAATTTTTGTTTATTTATTTATATATAATATTATATAATAATATATATATATATAATATATATATATCTATATATATAATAAAGAGTAATAATATAATATAATATTATATATAATATATAATATATATAATATATATAAAGAGAGGAAAAAAATAGTAATAAATTTTGTATAAAGACAAAAACCAACATGTTGTTGGCATGTTTATACAGAAAATTTAAAGTATAAACCAACTCATTGGCACTTCAAATTTTATTTTCAAAAGAGAAAAAAACAATAGTAAAGTTGATCTACTAAAGCTTTATTTCTCTTAAGCTGCATAAAGAACAACTTTCCACAGCATGGATAACATTCTGCAGCTTGAACAACCTTTCGAAACTTGGACAAGTTTCTGCAGCTAAACAAATTTCTGTAGCCTAAAAATTTTGAAGTCTACAAGAATACTTGGTGATCTAGATTAAATGAGAGTTGACAACAAGACACCTGTAGGAGACTAAAGGATAACAAATAAGGTTAGCAACAGAAAATTAAAAGGTATGTGCTACTTTAATTTAATAATAGGGAAGGTTATATAGCATGTATGAGTAAGAAAATATAATACTAAAGTGCAATCATTATAACCCAAGGGTAATGGCCGCCTAAAGAAATATCATATCCCACAACTCTAAAAGTCATATCACAACCTTGTGCCAAACCTTTCAAATTAAATACCAAATCATAAGTTTGAATGTGCCTAACAGTGGAATTCATTCCCATAATCCTTTTGATAATACATTTGTTCTTCACTATTATTACACTTCTTTGTTCCTTCATAGTCATTCCAATTTTCGATTAGCTAGCAAACCCTACCAGTTCCATTTTCCTGTCAAGGTAGACAATCTTCAAGGTAAAGCATCCTTTGGCATGGGGGTAATTATTCGAACTGAGCCAGTAGGGAAGCAATTCCTAGAGGTGTACCCACAAACTAGGGAGTTGTCGCAAAGAAGACAATGGTTGCAGTTCATTGAGAAATTTAACAGATTCCACAAAAAGAGGTAACCAAGACATTTTCGCGCTCATTCGATGGAATGGAGGTAGAAATCAGGGACATAAAACTCACAGTAACAGAGTCTATTATCGTTGAGGCCACTGAATTACCAAGACGTCGAGAAAAATGGTTTAGAAATAGAGGGATTGATAGTGAGGACTAGAAGGTTTTCCTCCAGAATTGAAACATGGACGCCATGGTCCACAAAAAAGGAATTCCAAGCTATACTCTTAAAAACAAAGGGAGAAACTTATTACTTTTGCTTCAGAAGTTTATCACTTGTGAGGGTAAGTTTAGGCAAATGTATTTTTATCATGTTAGAATGATGATGCACTTCCTCGAGGATCATTAGATGAACCTCCCCTATCTCCTCTTGAATAGCCTCATGAAAATGGCTTCAAAAGAAAATTCAATGCATAGAAAACTCCATGTATCATCATGGTTTGGTAAAATATTGGTCGAATTTAATCTCCAAAGTATAGGAGACAACTGGGAGAGTTTCCTAATAAAAACCATTTTGAGGAAAAATCCCCCAAAAAACCAAGTAATAGCAGGGCCCTTAGAGGGAGAAGGAGAAAGAGGGAGAAAGGAATAGGCACCTCAAACTCATATATAGGTAACAGAAGAAGTGTTTCCTATAGTAAAAATTTTGCAGAGAATGAAGAGGGGAAACCCTCGAATAAAGAAAGCTAGCTAAGGTAAAGAGGAATTATCACAAACTAAAACCTCTCCTCTAAAAGAAAAATCAAATAATAAGAGGAGGAAAGTGCAAAAAACGCAAAGCCCAAGGTTAAGAAGGAGCATGAGGTTGAGCACGATTCCACAAACAACCTTGATGACTACTGACTATATTAACCTCAAGTAAAATGAGTCAATTGAAAAGAAGCCAACTGAGGAGGAGCCAATAGAGAACACTCCAATAGAGATGAGCCAACAAAGAATAATCCAATAGAGATTGATCCAATAGAGGATGAATCAATTGAAAGCACTGGGAATTCTCCAAAATGGGTCACCAAGATCATCACCACAGCCTTATGGCTCACCTCTAGAAAGCCCGATAGAGAGTCTGGGAATTGACCCTCCACAGCAGGAAATCTATGACCACATAGAGTCATTGGAAAGCAAGGTGACAACAACAAAGGAAACAATACAGAGCCCTGAAGAAGGAAGCAACCAAGTGAATGAACAATTGGCATCAAACATATTGAAGCAGGAAATATTTGAACCAGAAACACTGAATTAGTATCTTAAAATGAAAATCAAGGCCTAAAGACATAGTGAGATACAAATTGCCAACAGTGACAATCTGATCGTACACCTAAGCTTGTGGTATAAGAGAAACAAGAAGCTAAAGAAAGAGAACAAAATTATGCAGAGAGAGATAATCAGTTTAAAGTACAAAATTCTAATGAGGAAGCCTAGAATGCTAGTCTCTGCCAAAAAGAATAAAACAATGAAGGAGGGAGATGACAAACAAGAGGTACAAGTAAGAGACAAGGAATAATTGTATGATGACATACAACATCTCCAGTCTGGGGCAATGTAGAGTCTCGAGATTGTCCTACCATAACATCCTTTTTTCCTAAAGATCCTCTCTTTTTCATATATATTTACAATTTAAATAAATCCATATCTTCCAGGTTGTGATGAAGGTATGCACTAGTAAGTTTTTTTGTTCATATTCAACTATATACCCTATTGTTTTAATTAAAGTTACAATTGGCTACTGAATCATTATGTTTCTGTAGCTAGTCTAGGGTTCCATAGTTGTCTTCATTGTTCATGAGGCTCTAGAGCTTTAGGTCAATAGAAAAATGTGTGGATGGATAGAGGATGACTCCCTCATGGATACCTTCCTATCCACTTGAAACTGTTTTCCAAAAGAAGCATAGGATATCGAGGTCAAACTCCAAGTCAACTGCCGAATTAACATAGAACAAAACCTGAGATAAGTTGAAACCTTATCATTTTTCTTTCAGAATAGCAAAACGATGGTTTCAGGATATAAGTTTAGATAGGATTAAGAGATATTAGGCTTAAAATAGTTATATTGTTGTGCCAAGAGATGTGCTATAAACCTAATGGCTGCACTACTATTTGGGTGTGTGCCGAATGATGTGTTTATGAACAAGTGTGTGAATTTTGTGTGAATGAAATTGGTTTTTGTGTGCAAGCGTTGTGTCGATTTGAAGCTCTAAATTGCTATGTGGATGGCCCCTACAAATAGTGGCATGTTTTTAATCAAATATAATATGATTTCCTCTAATCCTTCAATTGCTCTGTTTTGTGTGACAATGTTGCATAATGATCTCGCCAGTATATTGTTATCTGCATAAGAACTTTAATTTTCTTTATACCTAGTTTAGACTGCTATCTAATTTGATTTATACATGGTACTACACAGTTCTTTCCTTTTCTTATTATCTATAGTAATTTAAGTATGTTCAATTCACAATATAGATGCTGCTTGGGTTACTTTGTTTGAGCAGAAATTGAACAAATAAGAGGACCTCTCATAAAACAATTCAATTCAATGATATTCCTTCATAGCTAATAAAATAGATTTAGTTTTGCACTTAAGAGAATTAGGAGTTGTAGCATAGATATTTAAGGTCAAAAATCCTAAACAATCTAACATAAGAAAAATCACTCTCACATCATCTACGAACTAATTGAATAGAGATTAATTCCTAGGAAACTTAATCAACACCCTTAAGAATTACAACACTAATACAATTGATAAACACCACCCCCATATTCAGTTTAGATCTTAACAAATACATAGCGACCTAATGAATAACTTCTAAGCACATATTGTGCACCTGTACTTCATCAGTCTACGCACCCTCGTTGACAATTTATGATTTCCAATTCAAGGACATTGAATTGACCAAACAAGGAAGTCGATTTTTTTTGAGTCAGACACCAGCGAAATTTTGGTATGTTGTTGCAGGTACAAATTTCAAATTTTTTACTAGATTCAAAGTATTTTGATAAGCATTGACTTTTACCTTGGAAGAGAATTTGGAGGAGGGATTGACTTGGTATCTTGTTGGAAATTTGGTATTGGTTCTTGGCTTGGCTATTTCTCATTTTGATATGGCTCACTAGAAAATTATCACCTAACCATTTCTAACTAGGTGGATCGAAATATACCACGTAGATTTAATTTTACTGAACCAAAATCACTTTCATTGTGGAAAAGAATTTAGTAAACCACTTTTATTAAAATATTTTTAAATGAAAAACCCCATGAGAATAATTAGATAAATCATTATTTATTTAATTTTCCCAATTTCTATTATTGGAATAATTATTAAATCACTATTTAATAGTTCTTTCAATTTCACACCATTCTTAGTTCTCATGAAATAATTAATAAATCATTTTACTTGTTAATTATTTCTAAATAAAGATATTTAACCATTTTAAATATATTTTTCTCTGCAATAAAAATAATAAACTATTCCAAGTGGTTAGATTTGAATTTTGTTTATGTTATTTTACTATTATCTATTTTCGAGACTAACTCCATACTTTGTTATAAATAGGACTTTTTTCATTCATTCTTCACCATGATCATA